>JAUEKW010141203.1:0-10879 GCA_032274785.1 Ajuga reptans
CTGATCGTGGATGTACCTTCCTGGACAATCTTCTCACTCCGCGACCTGATCAAACGACTTATGGTAAATACGACCTCAAAACCCGCCACGTGTCCGTGAGCCGGTCTCTTTGGTGGTGACTATCCACAAAGATTAAGTTCTAATTTCATTTTTCATTCTGTTGCATATTTTTATCTCATATTATCGATTTAAAAGGAATATCGTAAAAGTTGATGTTTTATGGGCATAGACGGAGCTAATTGGGATATACGCATAGTTAGACAGGAAGAAATCGAAAAAAATAAATATAGACGAGCTATGGCAGTCTAGCATCCCAACGAAAATTAATCGGAGCTAGTCGAAAATTTTAACGTACTATACTACTATTGTGGATGCTGGAATAATTGATAAAACACTATTTGTGCGTAATAAGATGTCGTGCTAATAACCAAAGTCCAGCATTTCCCTATTCAGTGAACAGGATCTCTTAAAAGGGACAATAAATTTAAATAGGCATGTAATAATTATAAAGGGAAAAAAAATAAAGAACATTAATGATGACAATTAAGGTTTTAATTCGAATAACATAAAATATAAAAGTCTCTCCTAATCAGTTACGCTGCCTAGTAATACCTACCTCACCAAACCAAAGAATTTACACTAATTAAACCGGGAGGCCCAATTAACCCGAACCGGTTCACATCAATCCGGTTCTTCACATCCTACCTTCAGTCCTACACTCTTCTTCCACTGAAACTGAATTTTTTTTTTCTAATTTTTTCCTACCTGCTGAAAGCGACAGCTCCTCAAAAACTGTGAACCGACGGTGGTGGACCGGCGGATTCCGTTTCCATCTCCTTCTTCCGCCGCATCTCCATCACTTTCCGGTGGTTGTTGGAGTGCACCTCGCTTGAGAATGTCGGGCTGCATGCGGGCCGGTATTCGGGTAAAAGACGGCCCGATTTGTACCTGACCCCACATGCATTGCAAAGTGTTTTGGAACCGAGCGGGCCGGCTCGCCACTGAGGGGTCTTCGTTACGCCGCAATGGCTGCACCTCCTTGGCTGGGCCCCGCCACTGGAGGTGTGGTCAGCCGGTTTCTTTTTGGGCTTCTTCGCCACCGGTTTTCCCATAACGGAGTCACCGGTTTGGCTCTGGACCGGCCAGGGGTTTGGTGTTGAAAACGACATCGTGGAGGAGGAGGACGATGAGGATGAGGTGGAGGACTCGGTGAATGATGGAGATAAAACCGGCCAAACACGAACCCCTGTTCGGGCTCTCTTGGTTCGGGCCTTGGTTTGAACTGGAGTGGTGAAACACGGTTGTTCCTTGGCAACTGGATTTGGTTCGGGCCGTTTCTCCGCCGAAAATTTTCCGGTGAGGGAGTAATCAGGTAAAGAATCCTCCACAAAATGGGACAGCCATTCCAAACTCTCCAAGCCCTCTGTCTGGAAAAGAAAAAAACCCAATTTTTTCAATTTTCTGTTTTCCATTAAACACACACAAAACCTTCAAAAAAAAAAGAAAAAATTGGAACTTGGGGTTACCGGAACGCTTAATTCAGTTTCAGGTAGAGACCCAAAATCGTCTTTTAAGGAAAGACCACTGTTCTCCGGCGCCGTTTGTGAAACAGAGGACGTAACGTTCTTGTCCTGTTCCTTTTCCTCCGGTTGTTCTAGTTGCTGAGTCTGTTCTTCTTCTTCTTCGAAGCCATTAGAGAAGTCGAGGAGTTCGTCAACAAAGAAGTCGTCGCCGTTACCACCACCGGGAACCACCACGTCATCCACAAACGCCGCGGTTTTCAGAGCCATCTCTACCCCAAACCCGTTCACCAAAGCGCACTCCATTCCCTATAACATGCAAATTAGCAAATTTATTGAGTAAATTAACAAACCCGAGAAATGTATAAGGAATTAATTAATTAAAGAATAAATTTAGAGGAGCACCTGAAGCGGAGGTGAAGAAGAAAAGAGAAAATGAGGAGATAATGAAGAATGGGAAAAAGGGTTGAATGTGTAAAGAAAAGGGTGGTGGTGAGTTCGGTAAAGCATTGAATGAGAGAGGAGATGGAGAGATTGGGTACAAGGGTTAAACCGTCCCAACACACCTAACATACCGTATTTTTTTTTTATATAAAAAACAGTAATAAATCAATGAAAAGATGAAAAAGAAAAATGAAAGAAAAAATAAACAAATTATTTTGCTGTTTGTGTTATCTATATAATTTTATACACCTCATTTCTTTGATTATTTCCGAATTTTTGTCTGGATTATGGGATTCACACTATTGTCCATAATCTTGTTTGTAACGGCCCTGTTTAAATATTTTGTAGTTATCTTTCAGATTATAACTTTATCCTCTATTATTATTTTAGAAATGCAGGACTGCAAATGATTTGAGTTGAATTGAACTTGTAGGTATTCGTTTCGTTTCATTTATCTTTATACGAACTCAAGCCGAGTTGAGTTATATTTCGTGTTCGTGAACATGTTTAGCCATATTCGTGAATATTTGTGCTCGTGAATTAATAACAAATTATTTTGTTCACAAACATTAAATGAACACACATTTTCCCGAATTTATATACAAATAAATGAATTTAATCATAAGTTCATTATAATAAGAGGTAATATAATAATATTATATTATATGTGGTATGAATTTTTTTTTTGTTATTTATATTATTATTATTCATGTTATTATTAATTGGGTTTCGAGCAAGCTTGTTTGGGAGCTTTTAATGAACGAGTCAATCATGTTTAAGTTCTTTGTTCGTTTATAAAACAAACTCAAAAATGTATTCGCCTATTCAAATAAACAAGCTCGTCTGTTTAATGAAAGTTTTGTTCGTTGCAGCCCTAAATGCGGTGGACTGTAAGAACAGTTTGGTTCCCGAATTTCACAGCTTTTGGCAATTTAATGTTATTACCAGTATTTGATACGCGAAATGTGAGAACAGTGTGCACCATACAAATTACATAATTTGGGAGAGAGCCAAATGCATAAATTTCAAATTAAGTATGTTGTGTTGAAAACGTAAAGATTGCAATAAAATTATTTACTTTTCGTGGCTAATACTAGCAAACTCGAAATTGAATACACAAGGTCATCTATATTATTTTATACATCCTTAAATGTGATTGTGTATATATAATAAAAATTATGTGGCAATTAATTTAATATCTACAAGATTATCTAGTTTTTAATACTTATTTCAACCACTATAATATAGGTCATTTGCTGAAAGAATATAATCAAAATTTTCCGTATAAAGATTTTCAAAATGCAATATTAAGTTTAGAAAATATAAATACTTTTGACGAATTATAATTCTTTTAGTTGTAACATTAATTATATTTTTTGGCTCTTAATTACCCCTCCATCTCTACTGCTAGATGCACCTCAACGAGATCATTTTAAACCCACAACCTATATCACAATATAACCATCACCTTCAATCCGTCTCTACCTAAATTGAGGGTGAAAGCCGCAACAAATCCTAACATGCGGGCTCTATGAAGATGGTGTCAATAGATGTGGCAATTCAAGCGGCCCCGCCTAACCCATCGGTCCAACCCCATATATCAGTCCAAAATTAAATTGGATAAAAAATTAGTGAGTCCAGTCCAGTCCAATCCAACCCCTAAAATATACTAAAAATTTTGGGCCTGCATACGGCTCGTCGGGCCATTCGCCTACAGGGACGAATTTGTTGAGCCTGATGCCTGATAGTACTTCATGCCAAGATCCTTAGCCCAGTCAGTTTAAAAATAGGGTGGTTGGGCCAGCCCATCGATTTTGATCGTTTGTTTTTCACCTTTAAGGATACGCGAATGATAAATTAAGTTATAGATTTGGGACAGTCTCATCGAGACACAACCAATGATGATATGGTGGTGTTAGTGTTGAAAATGTTAGTTATTGTTAGGAAACGTGAAGGAAACATGAAGATAAAAAAGGGGCAGAGCTTTTACTGTAGCCATGCCTTTCATTGCTGTTTGCATTTAATGTCATACATTGACTAACAGTGAGACACTATAAATAGCAACTATACAAACCCTAGCAATACCCTCAGAACATTCTAGGTTCATACACCTGTCGCTATTACATTGGCATTCCTTTTGGACGTGAACAGTGGTATTATGGTGCTGCATGAATCTTGTGAGATCCGCTTCTCTAATATGTGGTGCATGGTACACTCCTTTTCGTCGCTTTCCTTAATACGCCCCCTCAATTCAAGGCTGGATTTAGGAACAACGGTCATCATATTTCTAATCCGGCTGAAGAATTGTCTTGACAGAGAGGTTTGGTAAGACCATCGGCGATTTGATCCATTGAAGGGATGTGATGGACACTTACTGTTCTTTCCATTACCTTGTCGCGAATGAAATGCAGGTCCAACTCAAAATGCTTAGTCCTTGAGTGAAAAACGGGGTTACTGGAGAGAGATATGGCTCCCGAATTGTCTATCCATATGGGTGTAGCTCCTTCTTGCGCACAACGGAGCTCAGACAGAAGGTTTCTTAACCATACCACCTCACATATCACGTTAGCCAAACTCCTGTATTTGGCCTCAGTCGAGGATCTAGATACAATCGGCTGTTTCTTTGAGCTCCAGGATATCAAGCTTTTTCCAAGAAAAACACAATATCCCGAGGTAGACATTCTATCATCAAGATCCGTTGCCCAGTCCGAATTGCAATAAGCTGCAAGAACGAGTTTATTGGATCCTCGGAGATGTAAACCAAAATCAAGAGTGCCCGCTAAATATCTCAGAATCCGTTTGACGGCTTTCCAGTGTGTGTCCAGTGGAGCTTGCATGAATTGGCTGACCTTATTGATGATGAACGCAATGTCGGGCCTAGTTAACGTTGCGTATTGCAATGCTCCGACAACTGATCTGTACGTTTTACAATCCACAGTGGGATTACCTTCAAATTTCGACAGCCCTGGACTTCCAACCATCGGAGTGGCAAGTGCATTTCCATCACTCATCTTGGCCCTTTCCAAAATTTCTTGAATATATTTATGTTGTGACAGGTGCATGCCCTCAGTGGTATATTTGACTTCCATTCCAAGGAAGTATGAAAGATTTCCCAAATCTTTTAAGGAAAAATTCATTTTTAAGGAGTCAATGAAGTGTTGTACCTCTTTTCGGTAGCTCCCGGTGACAATGATATCATCCACGTAGGCCAAAACAATTAATGTTGACCCAAATTTATGTTGATAGAACAACGACGAGTCTGCCTTTGATTGAGTGAAACCAACCCCGACGAGAGTTCCTCCAAATTTCATGCTCCAGGATCGGGATGCCTGTTTTAATCCATAAAAGGATCTTTCCAATTTACAAACCAGATTTTTACCTTTTTCAAACCCCGGTGGCTGTTGCATGTAAATTTCTGTATCAATATCCCCATTGAGAAACGCATTGTCCACGTCCAATTGCTTGATTGTCCAGTTTTGTGAAACGGCTAAAGATAGAACGCACCTTATAGTTGTTGGCTTGACAACTGGACTAAAGGTGTCGAAGTAGTCGAACCCTGTAACTTGACTGTATCCTTTGGCCACCAAACGGGCCTTGTATCTAGCAATGGACCCATCTGCATGTTTTTTAAGTTTGTAAATCCACCTGCACCCAATCGCTTCTCTTCCTGGAGGTAGGGGAGTCAATACCCAAGTTTTGTTTCTCAATAAGGCGGCATACTCTTCGTTCATTGCCCCTTTCCAGTTGTGATTTCTTAGAGCCTCAAGATATGACTTGGGCTCCTCCATCTCTTTGAGCTCAGTCCAATACGTTTTGGGTTTAAAGATCCCAACCTTGGATCGAGTGACCATGTGATGCCCCCTTGGAATGAGCTCATTTCCTGCAGTACTCAAAGAATGATCAGGTGCAAAATGATTAATGATAGGCGGAGTTGAGCTATTCTCAGGTGGTAATGAAATAGTTTCATCAACTGCATCAATTTGGTTGGGAGGACTGAGGAGGGGTAGATGGGGAAGATGGTGGATTAGGTGAGGACGAGCTGGAGGAAGATGAGGAAGGTACATCTGGTGGGTTTAGATTTTGTGGGAAAGTAGTAGGTGGGAAAGTAAGTGGGTCAGATGGGGCAGGGGTGTTGGTTTCGAAATGGGTAGTAGGTAGGTTTGGGCCACCAGCATGTGATTTATAGGGAAAGAATGCTTCGTTGAAAGTGACATGTCTAGAGATGATAACTTTTCATCTTCTGGGAAGAAGGATTTTGAAACCCTTGTGTTGAAATGAATAACCAAGAAATACCCCTGCCTCACTTCTATATTCTAATTTATGTCTGTTATAAGGACGTAAATAGGGAAAAGCTTGACATCCAAATATGAGAAGATCATGATAAGCAGGCATACAGCCAGTTAGCTGCTCGTAGGGAATACGGTATTGGGAGGATTTGGAGGGTAACCGATTAATGGGGTGTACGGCAGTATAGAAGACATCATCCCAATGTATGGAGGGAATGTGAGCATGAGCTAGAAGGGATAAACCGACTTCGACAATATGTCGATGTTTTCGTTCGGCTAACCCGTTTTGTTCAGGGGTGTAGGGACAGGAAAGACGGTGGACAATACCGGATGTATTAAATAGGTCAAGAAGAGGTTTGTACTCGGTGCCACCGTCGCTTTGAACTTGTTTGATTTTTTTATTGAACTGGTTTTCAACCATGTTTTTGAAGTGAGTGAAGGCTGAAACGGTGTCAGATTTTAGTTTTAAGAGGTAAATCCAGGTAAACCTAGTTGAGTGATCAATGAAACTAATATACTAATGAAACCCATTAAAAGATCTGATGGGCGAGGGTCCCCAAAGATCGGTGTGAATCAGTTCCAAGATATCATACTGTTTGAACTAGGAGTTGGGAAAGGGGGATTTGTGCATTTTAGATAAAGGACAAGTGGAACAAAAGTACTCTTTCTCATTAGCTTGGTAAGGGACAATACATAGCTGTAAAGCTTTCTTGACAACATCAAAAGCAGCATGACCTAATCTAGAGTGCCAAACATTCAAACTAGACTTATTTTGCAACTGAGCAGTACATGCTGATAATTTATCTTTGCAGCTACGCGATGGTTGGGCTGAATAGGTAGGGCTACGAAGATTGTTGTGAGTTGCTAAATCAAAAGAGTAAAGGCCGTTTCTAACACTCCCCTTGAGCAACATCTCCCCTGTGGATTGAGCCTTCACGAGACAAAAAAGAGGGTGAAATTCGAAATATACATAATTGTCTTTCGCGAATTGGGAAACACTAAGAAGATTTTTAGTAATATGAGGTACATGCAAGAGGTTTTTTAGGAGCAAAGACTGTGTAGGGTTGAATGCAGTTGAGTTAACTATTGAATTACCAAAGTGAGAGATAGACATACCTGAACCATTTCCCACTTGCACCTTTTCACCACCTTGATACTCAGACGCCGTATTCAGATTGTTGAGATCGTATGTGATGTGGTTAGTAGCTTCGGAATCGGGGTACCACTCACTGTCATGATAATATTCTCCATTTATCATTGCTGCAACATGTGCCATCGGTTTTCTTCCAAAAACACCACCGTTACCGCGTCCTTGCTGCTGACCTTGCCCATTATGGTTTGGGAGGTCATGGTATTCCTTGTAATAATACTGAGGGGTATTGTGGTTGTCTCTATTGCAATATGTGAACCATTTTTTGTAGTTAGTGTACCTTCCTCCTCGGCCATTGGAGTTCGCATTTCTTCCAAATTTCCTTCCACCATTGGATCGGCCACCTCTATTTGAGGATCCTCGACCTCTCCAAGATCCTGTGTTAGCTCCTCTGTTGAATCCCTGGGTGACCATGTTTGCAGCTGGTGCATATCCATCAGTGTTGATATGTACTCCTTCAAGGGTCTCGATTCTAATCTCAAAGCTGAGGAGTAGAGAATGCACCTCTCTCAATGTACATCCTTCAATTTTTGCCGAAACAGATACCATGACGGGATTGTATTTAGATCCAAGCCCGCTTAAAATGTAGAGGATGTGATCCGTATCAGATACCTTATGGCCAGCAACAGTCAAGGCATCACAGCATCCCTTTATTTTATTGAGGTACTCCCTCATTCCCATATTGTTCTTCTTGGTATTTTGGAGCTGCAGTTTATACTGCATCATCTTAGCGACGGACTGGCTGGTGAAGCTTGAGTTCAAAGCCTCCCAGATGTCTTTTGAGGTTTCCAAACCTACTGTGGCGACCAACAGTTCTTCGGACAGAGAAGAAATGAGCCATGAGACCAATAGCTGGTCTTGTCTGACCCATATCACATGCTTTACGTTGGGTGTGGGTTCGGTGGTAGAGGTCCCTTGTATGACCTCATTTGGCTATTTTTCTTTCCCGGTGAGATATCCTTCCAAGCCATATCCTCTCACCGCCGCAAGGATCTGTTGCTTCCACACGAGAAAATTCGATTCTCCGAGTTTGGTCGTAACAAGCTGTGCTTGAGGTTGGATAATCTGAGGTAAGGGCTGTGTGGTTTCTGGTTGGGTAGTTTGGGGTGGGGTTTCTGTCATTGTCTCTTAAAACGGCTATAGGCAGTAGGTGGGGGATGGTTCAGGCAACAGCTAAAAGCTGTGCTCTGATACCATGTTAGGAAACGTGAAGGAAACATGAAGATAAAAAAGGGGCAGAGCTTGTACTGTAGCCATGCCTTTCATTGCTGTTTGCATTTAATGTCATACATTGACTAACAGTGATACACTATAAATAGCAACTATACAAACCCTAGCAATACCCTCAGAACATTCTAGGTTCATACACCTGTCGCTATTACATTGGCATTCCTTTTGGACATGAACAGTGGTATTATGGTGCTGCATGAATCTTGTGAGATCCGCTTCTCTGATATGCGGTACATGGTGCACTCCTTTTTGTCGTTTTCTTTAATAGTTATTAACCTAACATTTTGTAATTTCTTTCATAAGTAACCGATAATTAAAGGGAAAATCCATTTTTGGTCCTATATGTTAGGCCTTGTCTAGAGAAAATCTTGTATGTTACGTAATTTCAATTTTGGTCCACTATATTTTGACATATGTCCAATTTAAGGACATTCGACAATGGCAGCCCAAAAATGTTGCCGGAAAGTGTTACTTGCGTGTCATGATTTTGAACATAGTGGACCAAAATTGAACACTTTCCGGCAACATTTTGAGCTGCCGGAGTCGAATGTCTTTAAATTGGACAAATGTAAAAACATAGTGGACCAAAATTGAAATTATGCAACATACAAGATTTTTTCTAGAAAAGATATAACTTATAGGACTAAAAATAAAAATTTCCTGATAATTAAATGATAAAACCATATTATTAGAGATAAAGAAATCCTATCGAGATATGCAGAAAAGAATTGGGCCACTTCCCTTCATTGACTAACTTATAAAAGTGGAAACCTACAAAATTAATGGCCTGGCCACTCTATAAAGGTGGTTCAACTTCATCATAATCCTAATTTACTACTGATTTTCCCGCTCTTGACTTTTCACTCGCCCATAATAATAATGTCCTCTACATTTATTCTCCTCCTCCTCCAAGTATATTTGTTTATGGTCGGAGGCAATCTATTAAAGGAGTCACCAACCGATTATATACTTGGTTTTAAAGGGTTGGTGTGTGTTATCTTGTTTTAGTTAGGTTGATAGCTCAGAAAAAAATATATTTATATATTGATTGTTTGAAAAACTATTACAATAACGAAAGATATATATGTATTGAATGTTTCAGCCAACAGTACCTCAACTCTAACTCCCCAGCCATAACCAAACACATAGTACTCTCTTTTGCTATTTTTTCTTCTCCTTCGTCTGGGGAGTAATTTTTTATTGCCATTTTTTTCTCTCTTTTATAAAATGGCACTAATGATTAATAGATGATAATATATTGGTGAAATTAGAATGTGAGATGAGGAAAATTGACCCTCTCCTCTTATTACAAGTACAGTTTGTTGATACCGCGTGTTATTCTTGGTTATTGTGTTCCATGAACAATTCACACATTAAATTGTAGGTTTATTAAAGAGTACTACAAAATAGATGACATACGGTTCGAAATAGCAAGTTGAAATAGATAAAATCAGCGTTGATGAGTGTCTCGTAAAGAAAAAAGACAAAAGGCAAAAATTAACCTGAATTATTATGGTAATAATTGTTTTCCCTATTCGAAAGAAATTGATTTAGAGGTAAATTTGGACGTAAAAATAGTCCGTAGTCTAATTTGATCACGATGTATAATTTTAGGGGGAAAGTTGTACATTTTCCCTAATTTGTATCAAAAACTAGGTTTATCAAAGAGTATTGCGAAAGACGTTTTAAAATAGAAAAGACCAACGCTGATGAGTGCCTCGCTAAAAAAGATAGAAGCCAAATCAACCTAAATAATTATGGTAATAATTGTTTTCCTATCCGAAAGAAATTGATTTAGGTTGCCTGTATTAGGTGCATTATGTCAATAATTCAAACATAATTAACTTTCCCACCACTATTGGGTCACATGATTTTCAAACTTATTCAAAATTGTGGAGTATGATGTCTGAAGTTTGAAATACGTCAATTATAATATTATTATTATTTTATTTTCTCTTTTATGAATTCATTGGAATGTGAACACTGGCAGTGCCAATAATTTATGGTCAGTGAAGACATATAGGTACAACGTTATAGAAATATAAACCAAGCAACCTAATTCACGAGTATACATTAGCTAGATACATTTTATCTGTGTGTGTATATATTGGGTATTTACGTATATGTACTTACAAATCTCTTCCCCTTTTTCTAAGGCTGAGTTTGGATGGGTTTGAAGGCTGCTGAGGCACAGTTGACTGAAGGAAACCAGCTGAGAAAAGTAGCTGAGTGATGTAAATTGTTGTGTT
>JAUEKW010141224.1:0-10876 GCA_032274785.1 Ajuga reptans
AGGCCGGCATGAGGATTGACATGTTCGGGCATAACTCGTGATTGTGCTGACTACAGATCTTACCAACGACCCACGTACCATTATCCATCCTTGTGGCATTTACCCTAGCTTGACAACTAATTTTTTTGAATATTTCTTAGTATTAGATACACGTGCTCTATCACAGACGAACACTGTGTACTTATATTCGTCTTGCCCTGCTTTGTGAGATGTACGCTTGGTAACACTAAATTCCTTGTGTTTCGCATGGGATTGATAAGCGGTAAATATTGATTCTAAATCTAGAAATAACATACCGGTTTGAGGTCCAAGTTCCACCATTTCCATGTCGGCCATATTCACTGCAAAATCCGGTTCGAGGATTGGTCCACTACAGGATAACACTTCTGGAAAATTGGTTGAGTCTCCGATGCCCAACGAACAAGATTCAATTGAATAATTGTTAGCATTTTCTTCACCTACAACCCCGGCTGAGTGCTCGCTAGGGCTCGAACCGAAAAGCTCATGCTCTCATGGGTATGGATCTTCCATTGATCTACAAAAACGAAATAAGGGACAAATTTCCTCCCTTTCTAGGATTTTCCGGTAGGGATTTACGGCTGTATCTAATTTATGGTTTGGTTTACAATATTTTCTTGTAACAAGGATATTTGTGGAGATAATGCTTCCATGTACCTTTGAAGGGTATAAAACTCTATTTTTTTTTTATCATAACAAAATACCCAATTTATCTAAAATACCCTTACCTCTTTTTGTGCAAAATAAGCTGTCACATAACACGCACTCACACTCAAACCCGCCTCCTCCCTCCCCTCCCCACTTCATTCTTCTCAAACACGAGGTCGAAACCATTGCATCTCGTGGGTTCAATCCTGAAGAAAATCTCGTGGTATTAAAAATTGAAGTACCGCCACACTCACCATTATATTTATTTGACCTTCAATGGAGCTCGCACCTGATAATTTACGGAAGCTACCTTCCTCCGCTGGCGACGGCAATGTTCCGTCGACTTCTTCAAATACGCACGAATCCGAGGTCAGCCTCTCTAAAAACCTTCTTCGAAACCAGTAACCGGTTCGAAATCTTTGTGGAAAGTTTGTGAAATTTTGAATTGAATGCACGATGTTATTTGAAGGAGATGAACAATGACGCTTACACGAGATGTACTATGCTTACATTAGATAGTTTCTGCTTACACGAGATAATAATGTGGATGTTTTCTGCTTACACGAGTTATAATATTTATGCTTACATGAGTTTGTAAATTTCTTGCTTACACGAGATTAAAATAAATTTATTGCTTGTATAATGGTTACACGAGATACATATATTATGCTTGGACGATGCAGTAATATTAGAATCTTGTGTTACCCGGCTTGCACGAGATATAACTGGTAATTGGTTAAATTCTGTTTACACGAGATAAAATACGTTTGGCTTACACGAGGTTATAATATTATCATCTCGTGTTATTTTGCAACTTTATGAAAAACCTGTTAATTGGTTTAATTCTGCTTGCACGATATACTTACATTTGGCTGACACGAGATTATAAAAGTATCATATCGTGTTATTGTGCTTACAACAGAAAATTACTATTTATTGCTTGTGTTTTTCTTACACGATGGACGTCTATTACGTCCACGTGATGTGTCCAGAAATGAATCTCGTGTCATAGTTATGACACGAGTTTAAATATGTTCTTGCTTAGTTTTATCTTACATGAGGAACTACTGTTATGATAACATGATGTATGAGTACATAGCATGTAGTGTCAGCACATAAGCACCAGATTACGCCTATGTTTTATTTTTAAAAAAAAAAATTTGGAACAAAATTAGTAAAAACTAATATAGTAAAATAATTTTGTAAAATATTTAATAAATACTAAAATAATAAGTTACATTTTAAATTTATTTATTAAATACTAAAATAGTAAAATAAATCTGAAATAATTTTAGTAAATACTAATATATTAAAATAAATTTATAAAAAAATTAGAAAAAATAATAATAGGGAAAAAAAATTTAATAGTTATATAGTTTATTTAAAACTTAACTTATTATTTTTAAAATGGTATAAATAATGAAATCCTATATATAATTATTGTTTTACAAGGTTGTCTGGACCTGGAAAAGGGAATCGATGCACGGTAGTTCGACAATAATTAATCACTACGTTAGACTCTCGATCCTAGAAGTGATTCGCAATGAGCTGCTTCAAATTGGTGATGAGTTGTACGGGGCTCTCCAAGACTCTGAACTTGGGCATTTTCTTTTGATGAGTTCGAACTCGTACTTCAGCACGTCCACAGTACACACTATGCTTGTGAGAGAGGTTATCAGGACTGATGGAGACCCAAATATCTTTTGGTTTAAAGTTGGCAGTAGGACCATTAGGTTTTCCCAGTACGAGTATGCACTAGTTACTGGTCTCAAGTTCGGAGACTTTGAATTTGACCCCAATGATTGTCCACCCCCACCTACTGGTGGAGTTTATTATAGGACTATACGCCCGATTCATGAGAGAATGACTGTACATGATCTGTCATACCAGTTTACACAAGGAGTCTTTCGTCAGCGGCTTGAAGATGTCCTCAAGGTTGCGAAGGTCTTGCTTATCTACTACATATTTTTTGGTTTTGACCACAGACAGACCGTAATTGATAGGTGGATCTGGAATATAGTAGAGGATCCGGAGCAGTTCGATAGATTCCCATGAGGGAACTACACCTATCAGATCCTGGGTCACTATCTTCATACTTCCCCCACGAGTCTTGCCGTGCGACGCTGCAGCTTTCACTTATACGTTTGTGTAATGGCCTTTTCGGTAGGTGTTAATATTTCAGTGTAATTTTTATTTTAAATGTATATCTCTGTTTGTTTTTAACATATCGTTCAATTTACTGTATATTATACCTAGATGTGGGCGTGTGAAGCCGTTCCTTCGTTAGGCCACAAGTGTGGTGTGAAGCTGGACACAAACATGCGTCATGTACCGTGATGCATTCGTTAGCATCTAAAGAAGACAAATGTATCAATTGTTGGATTCTTCGACGACGAGGTTATTATTTTTTTCCAAGTAAACTTATGGTTATTTTATTTCATTCTGCCAATAGTATTGAATGTGAAAATATGGTTGGTTACCAACAGATCGAGTGCTACGAGACCCTACATCTTTCGACGGAGGAGAAAGAAGCAATCTACTGGAGAGACATCAGCGTCGATATACGTGTTGCATTACTACAGTACGTTCCGAGGCTTATGAGAGGTGATCGTGTATTTAGCCCGCATCGTAGGAGGAATCTGTCGAGTACCGCTGACGTAGGATCTATGCAAGTGCCGGACGGTGTGGCTTTTGGTGAGCACACAGCTGAGTTAGGGGCCGTCGATAGAACAAATGGTAATATTACATGTCCTCCTCCGCGCAAGCGCCAGAGCACATTTCTTGTGTGTCGCTTGGACCCGAGCCTCACCCGTTGGGCTCGATACGTGAGGGTCCCAATATGTTTGGCCTAGCAGGTGATACTCCCCAGACAAGAAGTCCTACTAGTGAGCATGCTGATAGGGACCCAGTCTCGTCACACGGACAGCCAGCCAGATCCCAAGATCGTGCAAATAGTGCATTTCCCATGCTGGATGGGTTGAAGAATGAGGTGGCCGGTTTGAAGATGGAGGTTGTTGGTTTGAAGAATGAGGTTGGAGAGTTGAGAACTGAAATGTCATGTATTAGACAGTTGCTCGGGAAGGTTTGCAAGTATATGGAGCGTGATCTACCGACGTTAGTTAGGACAGCATTTAACACCGAACAGTTCCCATCCGATCAATGTGACCCATTAATCTCTCCAGTACCGGTCCCAACCAGTCCTTCCTATCGGCCTCTAGGTAGCCCGCAGGGGCATGTAGTTCCATCTGGCTGTCTGGAGGGACCAGCATGCGGTGTACACGTCGAGGAAGATATGGTCGTTGATTTAACAGAGGGGGACGACGCACCGGGTGGTGAGGAGGCAGTGGACTTAGATTTGTTGGTGTCATTCGATCAGGTAGCGTCCAACGGTGGACAAGACGAGCAGGTCGGAAATGATGTCCAAGCCGAGTCTAGTATGCCGGTCTCAGTGCCCTCCTATTCTCCTACCATTTCTATTGATGAGTCTCATGTCCTCGACGTGTGTGCAGACATTGGGGATGAGGACATCCAAGTAGTATGTAGGAGATTTCAATCTGCCGCCCTTCGTAGCCCATACAAACCTGACAATAAGAGGCCTATAAACGCAGATTGGAAGAAGTTCAATGCCTGGTTGAGCAACCCCGACGGCGAGTATGTTACTAACTATGTTTAAATATCTCCTGAGTTCAATAATTTTCTCAGTTGCTTAAAAGTTAAGTTATGTATATTTTGCAGAAGAAACGTTGGTATCGGATCTAGGGTAGGGCCCAAGTGGTTTAAAGAATTTATGGATTCTAAAGTGGAATTAGCTACAGACGTGAGTATTATTGGCTTCCATTCTAAAATGATTGGCTAGTTAACATGTCACTACGTCGTAATAATATTAACTAATTAATTTTTTTTTTTAAATCCCAGCACATAGAAGCTTATATGGGCTTACTTCAGATGAGACCTGATATTTCTCGTGTGGTTATCTCACCCTCGTGGAACAAGAGGATTGGGTTGGTTGAACCAGGGTTTTTGGTACGTTATACAATAAAAGTAAAATATAAACTATATTGCTTGCTAAGTTTAAATTTATACATGGTGTTCACAATACTTGTGTTTTAATTCATTGCAGGATAGCCTCAAGTGTATATGGAATGAGATCCACTCCAGGGATCCCCCATTGGCCCGGTACAGTGAGGATGATCACGGCGAATTACCTAAGTGGCCAAATGTGAAGCCATGGGCTGAACTTGATACGGTAATTTAAATTGAGAAGTAAATTTGTACATTTTAACTTTTTAAATAATTATTTCACATGGATGATGTATTGTTAATATGCAGGTCCTTACTGTTTGGAATCTCGGGACAGTCAAACATTGGATTCCAATACGTATTGACCTCGTCAGTAACACTTTTGTCATGTACGATTCTATCACTCATCGAATGTCTCCCGAGCTTTGGGAAGCAAGGGTCCAGGAGTCTTTACCTGTGAGACGTATGCTTGGATGCCTACTACACCACGCTCGTTTCCATAACCTTCGTCTGGACTGTTCGATGAAGAATGTGTTATTTGTTTCGTACAGTAGGAAAGAGGTAACGTTTGATCAAGATGACAGAAGTTCTTGCGGACCACTTGCTTTGATGCAGTTGGAGGCTATTTTAACTAGAAAATTCCCGTCGTTGGATGTGCATGCTAAAATGGGGAAGATACATTCTTTCATGGCCTTGGCGATCTATAGATTTAGCATGGATGAGAACACCATTGACCATGACCCTTAATGAATTTTTGTAATTTGTATTACTTTTTAAAGCGATTTGTATATTTTTTTATGTTATCTTTTTTATGATGTCCTTTTTAATGGTGATCTGATACATTTTTTTTTTAACTAATTAAATTTGCTTAGCAGAGGAAACTTGTATCTTAGGAAAATAAATATTGATACTCATTTAATATCGATAGTACATTTAGACAAAAACTTAGAAGCTTGAATGCGTCAGTTAAGCACGAAACAACAATGAGCACTTGAGACAGATGCTTAGGTACGAAACTGGACCACAGACGTACTTACAGCTACGTTGTTGTCCCCCCCTCCCCCCCGTATATAACCTAAGGAAATTGGTATAATGATTAATAAGATATATGATAAAATAAATAAACCACTGATTTGAGGAAAAATAATGTTAACTTCACCAAATTATTCATCGTTATGTTAAGATAGTGAGCAAATCTATTAGGTGAAAAAACTGTAACCTGCATGACCAGAAGTAAGCGTAGTGACATGAACATGAACATATACAATAATATGCAATAATAGAAAATAAAGGAAGTTCGTAAGATACCTCACGAAGTATTACAACTGCGCCAACGACTAATTCACTACCGTATTCTCCTTCAGATATAACTTTGTGGTGGACAGTTGTACCAATTGAACCAGTCGGGTCCTGAAATATAGGGCCAACAAATTATTCTTCCATTAATCACACAAACAACAATACAGTTATTGTAAATGCAGTGCTTAAACGGTACTTTATACCTTCAACGTCAAGGTCAGTCCACCGAATCCGTTTGGAATACATGTCTTTATAATAGCAGCAATCTACAATGATATAATTTAATTAGCTAAAATCCGTTTGTGAACCTGAAGATTTTAGCGTAAGGGGGATGACATGGATCGAAGTAGGAACGATACCTGCTCAAGCTTGTCGCCGCTAGAACAATTTTTTATGGCGCTTATAGGTGTGAGTGGTAAAAAATTATTATCAGTACCTGATGAATAAAAGAAAAATCTTTAATGGTTATAGTGAAATATAATAAAAAGTAATGTAAGATTATGAATGTCGTGAAATTACCAAAACATACCGAAATACTCTAAGGTGGAAACCCACGAACAACGTGCAAAGTCAGTATCGAACTCTTCACTGTCGTCGGTAGCCTTGTCTAAATACACCTGTGTTGGCACCACACTGTTGACGTTGACATCGTCATTGGCAATAACTCTTCGTGTTTGACGATCAAGGTCTCTTTGCCGCAGTGCATCCTGAACGGCTCCAGCAGGTCCTGGGATTTGTGATCGTTCGATATTGTGAGTATGTGTCAGTTGATGAAAAATGGGAGGGTGGAACTGAATGCATCCACGTCCGAGTCGTCGCGTGAACTTCCTGAACACCAAGGGCGGGGTTGCGAATTCCTTCTCATTGTGTTTTATATTTTTTTCAATGATGAAAGTTCTAAACGTTGTTATGAATGAGAATAATGTGTCTCACTACTATATAATACTTCATAATGCTCAGTATGCATTGATGTGTCTAAATCAATGGTGGGCCCCACGTCCTCATCATGTATTGATGTGTCAAATCAAAGGTGGACATATATTCGTCATAGTTGCTTGTGTTTAAGCTCGCTTAATCTTCCAATTTAAAAGATTTGGCACACATTAGTAGCCCATGTCGACTTCATTATGTAAGGAAACGAGCAAGAAAGGAACAAAACGTTTGGAAAATCTAGATTACGAAGGTGCTGCTGGGTCGACCCATAACTCCTTGCTTGATCTTACAAAATAGCGAATCAAGATCTGGACTAACAGAAGTATTGGCTCGGTCGAGCCATCGGACGTTTCTCGACCGGGCCATTACTACAACATGAAACGTGTAAGTAAATAGATATGGGCCCTCCATGGTGCACATCTAGTTGGAATCTATGATATGTGATACCATATATTGGAAAGAAAATGTGTGCCAATGGTACAATTCCAATTCCAAATAGAGTGGCCCAATTACTCACCATGCATTGATGTATCAAATCACAGGCGGGCCCCTTGGCATACTATCCACAGTAACAAGATCATATTGTGATACCCCTCATTTGTAAGCAACAGTTTGCCAATGGTACTATTACAAATAGTACCCTATGTTGCATTTTCAAATTTTTTAATTAAACTGCTTTTTTTTTTTAAATTGCAAAAATTAGAAGCTCCTTTTCTTATGCCTATTTAATAGATGGATGTAGACAAAAAATATTACATCAACAACAATATCTAAATCCCATATCTCCCATATTATATTCTCCAACAGCTTCAGTGAAACAGAATGAGTCACGGTGAGGACCCTTGGATCACTAACCCCGACTTGCCTTTTTGGGATGTTACGATTGAAAAATCCGAGATCTCGCCAAACTACTTACTGGTGAGTCGGTATTACATAAATTTGTTTTTAAATTTCTCATATAAAGATTCCTTTATACCGTCCTGGAAACTAATGTTTTACAGAAACTGCCGACACATGTCGTTACGAAGTTGCCTAACTCCACCATTCCAGCAGTACTAAAGTTCCGCAACAAGTCATGGGAGATGGAGTACATGGGCCGTTTGAAGAATTCAAAGTTTAACAACGGTCAGTGGGCTACGTTCATAGAGGATAATGACTTGCGCCAGGGGCACATTCTAATCTTCTCAACGGAGACGTTAAACAAAAACTCAGTTGTGTTCAAAGTGACAGAGATGCATTCGGATGAAATGCTGAAGGACCCTAAATATGTTGTATTCCTTGCTTCAAGAGTGGGTGGTTCTAGTGGTGCGTCTCTGTCCGACCTAGTCTACATAGACTAGGTTCGTCGACAATAGATGGCTCATATATGTCCCTGTATTTTATTTTCATTTTATTATTAGTACATGTATTTCAGAAGGCAATGTACCGTCATTTGAGGACACAGGCAAAACATCCTAATCGCCGCCTACATAATTAAGATTTTCCCAATGCCCACCGTAACAAATAATAATCCTTCTCCAACTCAACAGTTTGGTATCTACACGTTACCTTGAATTAATTTAAAATAATGTACGCATGTAAAAAGGTCACTGTAATAAGTTGGAGACATGAAGAATGGAACAAATAAAAATTATAATATAGTTAGATTTAATAATTTTACTTATTATTTGTGGTGGATAGATAGAATTAATAAATAATACGTATTATAACAATTTACTAAAGGTAAATAGCCTATAATAATTATTGTTAATATTATTTTAATATTATAATAATTATTTAGTATTTATTAATTTTATTTATAATTTTATGTATTATAATATCGTTTGAACAAAAATCTCGTGTAATAAAAAAATTATAAACACTTATCCATAACATCAACTTCGGGTAAAAATCATAGAAAATTTGTGTATGCAAAAAACTCACTGCGTTATCTCACAAAATTCGTGTAATAAAAAATATTGTGTAAGAAGTATCTCGTGTAAACAGCTTATCATGTAAGCAGTATCTCGTGTAAACATGAATGAGATCGTTTAAGCGTTATCTCGTGTAAGATGCATATCATGTGTTATCTCGCATAAGCTGCTTACACGCGATAATGCTTCCAGAAGTCATGAATGCTGACATGATAAGCTGCTTACACGAGTTACTTCTTACACTACATTTTTTATTACACGAAGTTGGTGTAAGCAGCGACATTTTTTAATACACGATGTACACATAACATGAGATAATTCATAACACGAGATTATAATGCCACGAGATTAGTTATAACACACGATACTACAATACCCCAGAAAAAATTATTTCACCCACCCACATCAAAAAATTATTTCACCCACATAATATGGCTATTTTATTACTCCTTGAAAGGGTATAGTAGCATGGTCCCCATGTATCTATGTGTCTGCGGATTGGGCGGGATTTTAGGAGTGTAAAGGAGGGGAAAAAATAACTAAAAGGGAAAAAGAGGAGGGAAGTTAAAAGGGCGGGAGTGTGGTAAGAAGTTGGAGCCAAAACTATCGAGGGTGATTTCGGTATTTAAGGTAATAATTATTCTTTAAATAAATCAAAATCCAGAATCTGGTTAGCCAGATTCTGGATATGTATCATTTTCGATAATTAAATCTTTGCTAGTCAATTTTTTAATTAAATCTCATCATTAGTTTACAGTTATTAATTTAATTACAAACATATGTACCAGTTGAAAAATAATCATATAAAATAATCAAATATTTTATTATTGATTTATTTGTTTAGTTTAACATGCATTTTTCTTTCACAATATCACGCATTCTTTAAGAAGTAATCCCATAGTCAACATATTGGATGTCGTCTTAGTTATTTAGTTTCTAGGAAATATAGGACGAGGGCGAGGGTGCCGTGATACAGTCATGTTCACAGTAGCAGAATGCATCTTCAGCTCCAGGATATTTGTCGCAATGTGGGTAGGGGTGGAATCCAATGTAGTAGTTGTTGCATAATTGGATGCACCGAGCTAGACTCAGAGTCACATAACATGCCCCCAATATACTTACGCATCTATATATTGGTGGAGGCCGCCCCACTCCCAAATCCTTCCCTGTGTACATCATTTTAATGTTAATTTCCTGCATGCATGTGTAGGTATATGTGGGGATAGAACCAGGAACTTCAGTTTGGGGAGGGGGAGGGGGCGGGATTACATGTTAGAGTAGAGGGTGGATTTTAAAATTTTCTTGGAGGGAGGCAAAATTCAATTTTCTTTAATTATTATACAGTATTTATGTATACTCTCTATAAAATTTTAAAAATTGAGGGGGACGACCGCCTCCGCCCGCCCCCTTGGTTCCGTCCCTGTATATAGATATATGCACCAACTAGTAGTTACTCACAACTAAATTTAAGAATTAACCATGATAATCATATTTAGTTTGGGAATTTTTTTTAGTCCGGTGACTTAGGGCGAGTCTAGAAAAAATTCAGTATTTTGCGTACTTTCAATTTTAGTCCTGTAAGGTTCGAAAAATATCCAATTTGAGGACAAAATCTTGTCGGATGTCACTAATTTCACCGGAGTTGCTGGCGTGGGATGAAATTAGTGACATCCGGCTGGATTTGTACCTAAGTCAGACAAATCATGCAACGAAATCGGAGTTTTGAACCATAATCTGATCAATTATCCTTATCAGAACCATAGTTATGTACCTAGGTCACTAATTTGAGGGCAAATCACGCAACGAAATTGGAGTTTTCAACCATAATATATTCAATTATCCTTACCAAAACCTCAACGTAAACAACTCCGGCGAAATTAGTGACCTTCGGCATGATTTGTCCTCAAATTATATATTTTTCCAAACTTACAGGACTAAAATTAAAAGGGTTAACTACTCAAATCAGCTTGTACTATACGCGTTTTGACACTTTGCAACCTAAACTTAATTTTTTTGCCGATTGCAACCTGAAGTTTCATTTTACA
>JAUEKW010141234.1:0-10875 GCA_032274785.1 Ajuga reptans
TATTAGATTAAAGTATTGACATAGACAACAGGTTTGTGGAATTGTTGAGAAAAGTGTTGTCTATTTGTGAAAAAAAAATGCTAATAGACAACATATGTTGAAACCGTTGTAAAAGTGTTGTCTATTAGTGTGTCTTGTCGCTAATAGACAACAGATTGTGGTAAAACTGTTGTTAATTCAAGAATAGACAACACTTCTTCAAAAAACTGTTGTGTTTTTACTGTTGTCTATTAACTAAATTCTTGTAGTGATTAATTGAATTTCACATTTCTCTTTCTTTTAAAGTAATCACTTTTTTTTTATATGTTTAGCATTTCAAAAATTTTGGGCTTAATTAGTGAAAAGACAAAATTGTCCCCCCTAAATGCCGTGTGCATCACGTGCCATATATATGTTTGACTGGAAATTAGTCCAGCAGCTTATAAGAAAGTGTAAAATTTATGTATGTTGATGGTGGTTTAGTAAAGCTTCTCATGGAGGTAGATGATTTATCAAAAAATAGCTATAAAACAAACAATCAATTGACCACACATAATATAAAAACATGGAAGGTAGAGCCTACTTCTACATGCTTCCACATTATTTTTGCTATCTAAGTGTGCCTCAAAAGCATGTATAAACCACGTTTATCACTTAGGTTGTGTTTGTTTATGGCTGCGGGGTGCTGATGAACTGTTGACTGAAGTAAATAAAGTTGCATGGGAAAATTGAAACGTCATGTTTCTTGTCAGTGGAGGAAGCAGAGAGAGACGAGTGCATAAGTCTCCTTTAAATCTAGATTGAGAAATGGATGGACACAACTCTTCCTAGACAAATACAAGAGTGGTTGGGCCAACCCTCAACGGACTACACCCAACCTTAAACAAACACACTCGTAGTTCTTAGTTAACAATATTAACATGTACTAAGAATATCGTTACATTTCTCCTTTAAAAGAAAACGAAAAGAAAAAGAAAAATTTCTTTTTTAGTTCTGTAACTTAGGACGAGTTCGAAAAAAGTTTTGTATTTTGTAAAATTTCAATTTTAGTGCTGTAAGTTTTGAAAATGTCCAATTTGAGGGCAAATCTTGAGGAAAATCACAAATTTCGCCGGAGTTGCCGACGTGGCGCTGACCTTGCCTAAAAAATTAGGGATTTCCGGCAAAGTTGCTGATGTGGCAATTAATGACGTGGCATGTCCAGCTGGGCAACAAATTGTCACTTCTGGAGTTTCGCCGAAAACTCCCAATTTTTGAGGTCACATCGCGCCATGTCAGCAACTCCGGCGACATTAGTGACATTCGACGAAATTTATCCTTAAATTAGATATTTTTAACTTATATGACTAAAATTAAAATTACGCAAGATACATGACTTTTTCTAAATTCGTCTTAATTTACAGGATTAAAAAACTTTTTTTTCCGAAAAGTAAAGGAATATCGTTAAATGGTTTTTATGCAGCAAATATGTTATTTTTAAATCTTAAATTCTGTTGGACAGAAGTAGATTGAGGGATCATAAACCCTACTTTCTTGTCCCAAGAAAACAAACCCTAGCCAGTCTCTAACCCTAGAATTTCTACACCTAGTAGCTTAATTAATTTAATAATAAATTAATGGACACAAGTTAAGTGGGTCACAGAAATATTATCCATCTCGAGGCGACACGAGCACTTTCCCGGCGTTCACTCCCACCACCTCTCTTTGAAACTATCAATTTTTTCTCCATGGATTCTCGTGTACAATTTTTCCAATTTTGCCCCCGGTTGCCTACCTCAAAATACCAAAGTTTACCCTTCTTCTCTATCCACTCATTGCTTCTTTCAAGTTTCATAGGAAGAGGTAAACTTGCATA
Organism: Ajuga reptans; assembly: GCA_032274785.1. Lineage (NCBI taxonomy): Eukaryota > Viridiplantae > Streptophyta > Magnoliopsida > Lamiales > Lamiaceae > Ajuga > Ajuga reptans. The sequence goes on from JAUEKW010141234.1 coordinate 1,835, forward strand.
CGAGTACGATTTGCTCTATTTCCGATAGTATTTTATCTAGTATTTTTTTACTTTTAATATATATTACATGTCAACTAATAATGTCATTAAATACAATCGTATATTGAGATTATTTTGGAATAGGAAAAATCTTTTAACTCAGGATATGTCCAATTTTTTTTTTTGTAACTTACGTAATTTCAATCTTAATCATGTAAGTTTCGAAAATATCCAATTTAAGGCTAAATTTCATCGGATGTCACTAAATTCGTCGAAGTTGCTGACGTGGAGCGGATGTGACCTCAAAACTTGGGAGTTTCCGGCGAAGCTGAATACATGTCAATTGATTGCCTAAATGGATATGCCACGTCATTAATTGCCACGTCTACATCTTTATCGAAAGCTCCTAATTTTTTAGGCCATATCGACAACCCGACAAAATTTGTGACCTCCGGCGAAATTTATTCTCAAATTGAATATTTTAAAATTTACAGGACTAAAATTAAAATTACACAAGATAAATGACTTTTTCTGTACTGGCCCTAAGTTACAGGGCTAATATATATATATATATATATATATTTACTTTTAAAACACTAGATGCATGTTGGGGTATTAGATGGAACACCATATGAAATAGATGATTGAATCCTGTAAACTTGATCCTGTAAATATTAACATGATGGTTAGTTTTCTGCTGCAATTGCATGCGAAAAAATCTACTAGGTTCACCCCTATTCTATTAATGGTATATAGTCTTAATTAATTGTTGATGATCCAGATGGTGAGTTTGTTGGCGCAATTACGGCCTTTTCTGAGGTTGATTTAATTAGTATCAGTGGCTGTCATATATGGTGTTCTTGGATCAACTGAAGTTATTGATGTGATCAACACCTTAAACTATTTTAACTACTCTACTCTACTTCAATCTGCCATAGTTTTCTTTAAAATTTATAATTAAATTTCAGTCAGATTTTTCTTTTAAAAAATTATCACAAAAATTAATAAATTAAAATGGAAGTTCTGAAATTTTAAATAAACACTTAAGAAATCTCGAAATTTTATATAAAAATAGAAATTAAATAAATTTAAGAAATAAAATATTCTGAAATAAATGCCAAAATAGAAATAAATCATGAAAATTAAAATAAAATGAAACTTAAAATCTGAAAAAAATTAATTTTTAACATTGTAAATAAATTAATATTAATATGTTTGAAAATAATAAACAAACAATCACATTTTTAGATATTAAATAGTCCACTATATTTGCAATTTTTTTAATTTATTTCTAATTTTTGGGATTTGTTTCTTATTTTTGTAATAGCAATTTCCAATTTTTTTATATTTTTACAATTTATTAGAAATCAATTCTTTTATTTTCAAATATTTTGTCTTATTTAAATTATATTTTTAATATTTAGTTAAGTGATTTTTAATGTTATTTATCAATAATATAGTTGATTGTGCCAACTCAGCAATAGAAAAGCGGCAAATCAGAAATGCCAATCATAAACGAATAATTGCATTACCTCTTGTAGCCCGTCACGGGATAAAAACGAGCAAAAGTTACAAAGATACCAGATAATTTAAAAGGCATTTATTTTTAGGGATACTTTTTTCATTGTTCATCTTGAACTTTTTTATTTTTCCAACAACAACCTGTACTACATGAGTTCTTTACTTAACAACCTCCATTTATATTTTAGCATGAATAGGCCACGTGCCACGCACATGTCTCCGTCCAAGCCCCTTTTGGCAAATATTTGGGCTTTTTCTGTAATTTTTTAAAACAATTATGTTGTTACTCATTTACAAATTTAATTCCCCTCACCATCTAATTTCAATTTCAAATTCTTCTTTCCCCTTTCTCTCTCTCTCCTTCTCTCTTCTCTCTTTCTGTCGCAGATTGTGGAGCTTGTAGAGCTAGCATGGACCTCCATTGTAGGTGTGGCTTCCCCGCCGTTCAAAAGACCTCCTGGACGGAACAGAACCCGGGTCGTCACTACGCTTGCTGTATGAGGTTTTGGGTAAATAATTCCAATTTTGATTGCATAAAATCTATATTTTGGTTTCAATTTCCTAACTCTATGGTCTGTGAATCAAACCCAGGGAGTAAATGTGTGGTTTTTTCACTTGGCTAGACCCGTCAATGGGTCAAAGAGCGAGACAAATTGGTCCCAGTTTGTTGCAGCGAGTGGATCGAGATATACCTGGACTGAACAACGAAGATGACGATGTGGCAAGAATCGGCCTGTTGGAACAAGAGCTACTTCGAGTGAAATGTAGAGAGAAGTGGATTTGGATTGTGTTGTTTTGCTCTGTATTAATTTATCCGTGTAAGCCCTAATTGGCATATGTAGTTGTTGGCCTTTTTTGGGTCTTTTTGCATTATGTAATTGATTCCAGCTTGTTGTTCCAATTGTTGAATGTGAAACAGTGATCCTTTTCAACTTGAAGGAATAATAGTTTATTTAATCCATTTGGTTTGTTAATATACCAATTCAAATAGAAGAATATTTGGTGTGTTTTTTAACCCTTTTTTTTCTAAACAATGATAAATTGTTGGTTTTTTGGAAAACGACAAGCATCAGTAAATTACTACAAGAGAACCACCACCTAGCTGTTTTTTGTGTTGACTTATTTTAAATGCCTCCTCTACTATGGCGGATGCTCTGCTTCTGGTAACTCTACCTAGTGTAATGTCTTTGTTTGCAGGAAGTTTGCTACAAGAGAAGGTCAATGAACTTATTTTTCACACACCAATCAGCAAAAAAAAACCTTAATTAAGGATTCAGTAGTTGTTTGAATGTATACCTTCGTAATATGTGAAGCTTGCTCCAATGAAGTTAAGTTCCACCACTCATCAGGGACACTTCCCGTTGGGTCAATGCCCTCATCTTGATCAACAGGCCTGCTGTCCTTAGGCTTTGACCCCTGTTTTCATACAATATAGAAAAGTGTAAGAAATGAAAGTTTTTTGCATTACTTGAACTAAAACAGAATAAGTATTTTTATTACCCTTTTTGATGGTTTATTGTTACGTTTTGCATTGTTTGGATGTTCCTTCACTCTTTCATTTGGAACCTGCTGAGCTCTTTCACTTGGAGCCTCTTGAACTCTTTCAGAAACAGTAGGTGTCTGATACACATCTTGTATGCATGCTTTTAGGCTTGTTTAGATGAAGAATTTGATAGCATTTACGTGCATTTTTTGCCATTTTATAGCGATTATGATGTGTTGGGCTATTTGATATGTTGGGCTATTTGATGCGTTTGCTCGTTTTTATGCGGTAAAAGCATTATTTTAGGGTCAAAGTCTATAAAGACGGAGATTGGGATGGAAACAAGCAAGAAAAGAGGTGAAAACGGTGAAGTCGAGAAAAATAAGTCAAAGAGAACGGCTCGGCCGAGCGGCTGACCCGCTCTGTCGAGCGTTGGAAGTTGACAAAAACACGACACATTATAGACTTTCTACGGCCCTTAGGAAATCGTCTGTCGGGGGCATCCTGCACCGGGAAATTCCGAAGCTTCTTGGGCAGTCTCGGGTGCTTCCGGGTCAGCACTCTCGAATCAGGTTTTGGCTTGATAACTGGTTGGGATATACTATTGCTGATAGACTCAACATCCCGGTTAATCTTCGGCATAAATTTCAGCAGCCTATTTCTGCGTACATGGAGGGTGGATCGTGGGTGCTTCGGGCTGAGTTTATTATGGGTTGCATGGATATTGCCAAGGATATTGTGAGTTATTCATTCATTTCCACCCCTGATAAGAGAATCTGGACGCCATCTAGAATGGGTACTATAACTTCGAAGGAGGCTTACGACCACTTCCGACACAGCACGCCCCGAGTTGATTGGGGCGAGTGGATTTGGTCTTCGTTCATCCCTCCGACAAGATCGCTGGTGTCTTGGCGTATAATACACGGTCGACTTCCGACTATAGATTTCATTATCAGAAAAATGGGATTCTCAGGTCCCAACATTTGTCTTCTCTGTTGGGAGAATGAAGAGGATCTTGATCACTTATTTGTCCGATGTCATTTTGCCCAGAACCTTTGGCGGAAGGCCATGGAGGTTTTTCAGGTGCAGTTGGATTTTGAGGGGGGTATCCATGGTCTCTTTCTTCATGGAATGCGGCATAAATTCAGCCCGCAAATCCGGTCTTTATGGCAGTTTATTTTCGTGTCCATCACCTGGCATGTTTGGCACACTAGAAATAGTTGCATTTTTTATGAAGGACAGCCGGATTCGACGCGCGCATGGCGTAATATTTTAGCGGATGCAAGGGGTGTGAATGCCTCTGATATTGGCCCTATGTTTAACTCATATCATGATCTTTTTGTTATTCGCAGGTTAGGTGTTAGCTGCAAACCTGGAAAGGCCCCGAAGATTCTCTCGGTTAGATGGTTTCCTCCTCCGCCGGGATGGACTAAAGTGAATATTGATGGGAGCACTTTGGGCGCTCCCGGTTTGATCTTTGGAGGAGGTATCTTTCGCACATACAGGGGCTTCATGAGGGGCTATTTTTCCATCGCTTTGGGAAGAGGTTTTGCGTTTGAAGCTGAGCTTCTTACTGCTATGAAGGCTGTCGAGATTGCGGATGAAAAAGGGTGGCATGACCTGTGGATCGAATCGGATTCTACATATGTGGTTCAGGCTTTTCTCTCGAAGCAGCTGGAGGTTCCTTGGCGGATCAGGGGTCGTTGGCATCACACTTTGCGTCGGCTTGCCCACTTCAATCTTCGGGTTTCCCATATCTTTCGTGAGGGCAATGGCATAGCGGATGCCCTTTCGAAGCTGGAGCATGAGTTCAAATGGTGGTCGGCACCACCAGACTTCCTCGCTACTATGTTGAGATATGATCAGGTCTCGCATGAGTTTTTCCGTTTCACCTAGTACTAGGCTCTTCTGGTACTCTTTTTCCTCCTCATGGGTTTTTCCCATGGGGTTTTTCCATGGGGAGGTTTTAATGAGGCCAGAATCCTAGACTTGGCCGGGTTGTGGCCTTTTTAGCTTTTTTGGCACTTTGGGGCCGTTTTGTGGCTCGCCTATTTCTTTCATTTTTCGCTCTTTTGCTTGTAAACGCTTTTCTTTTCCTTTTTATTCGATTCGGGTTTTATTAAAAAAAAAATAGGAAATCGGATTAATTATGGAGGGGTAGTTAGACCCCCGATCAATGCAAATAGTTTTGAATTGAAACCAGCACTCATCTCGATCGTCCAACAAAATCAGTTCGGGGTAGGAGCCTTAGAAGATCCAAATGCACACTTGGCTCAGTTCTTAGAAGTGTGCGATACTATTAAAGTGAATGGAGTTCCTCATGACCATATTAAGCTCCGACTATTCTCGTTCTCCCTACAGGATAAAGCGAAACTGTGGTACAATTCGTTGTCATCGGACAACATATCTACATGGGACGCGCTCTGTCAGAAATTTCTTCTAAAGTATTTTCCTCCGAGCAAGACTATCCGATTAAAGAGTGAAATTACTCAGTTCAGACAATTTGATCAAGAGTCGTTGTGTGAAGCATGGGAGCGATTCCGGGACCTACTCCAGAAATGCCCACAACATGGTTTTCAAGAGAGGGAGCAGATTTACTTTTTCTATGATGGGTTACTTGGGCCCACACGAGTGATTCTGGATGCAGCAACAGGTGGATCATTATTTTCTAGAAGTGCACATGATGCACTTGCTATTCTTGAAGATATGGCCACAAACAGTTACCAGTGGCCAAACGAGAGGACTATGCCAAGAAGGGTGGCAGTGTGATGGAATCTAACCCAAATCCTAACGACACCTTATCAGCTCAGATTGCGGCACTGTCACAACAAGTAAGTGCACTGACTCATGTTACGTCATCAGGCCAAGCCGAGCAAGGTACACGAATGGAAGCCTTTTATGAAGTTGAGGATGTGAATTATATGAATCAGAGGAACTTCAATAACTTCCGACCAAATCAACAACAAAATCATTACCCATCGGGTATGATGAATCACTAAAATTTCTCATATGGGAACCCAAATAATGCGCTCTAGCCACCTCCGGGCTTCTCAGTCTCACATAGCATGATCAATGAAGGGAATAAGCCAAACTTGGAGGAGGTACTTGCATTATTCATGACAAGGACGGAGGAGATGTTCATTCAGGTTGGTAAGAACATGAACTCATTGAAGATGGATATAAATAAAACTACTCTTGTCAGTCACGGAGCGGACATCAAAGCACTTCAGACGTAAATAGGTCAACTGGCACAAGTGATCGGATCATAGTACCAAAAGGAACAATTTCCGAGTGATACGGTGGTTAATCCGAAGGAACAATGCAATGCCGTCTACTCGATGAATGATGTCAAGTATGAGAGCCCGAAGCTGCCAGTGGATAAGGATCGTCAAATTGAAAAGAAGAAAGATGAGGAAGAGAACAATGTCAAGGAGGATGATCACGAGTTGGTAAAAACAGGGGCTGAGAAGCTAAAATCTAATTCTAACTCTGACACTCCTATATACATTCCTCCCCCTAAATACATTCCCCCTCTTCCTTTCCCTCAAGTGTTTTATAAAAATAAAATTGCTCCTAAGTGTGGTAACTGTGCTAAACTTTTAAAGGAGGAGCTTGAAGGAAAGAAGAAGATGAAGAGATCTGACGTGATTCAGCTAAAGGAGGAATGCAGTACAATCTTAGATAAGAAGTCTCTTTATTTGTCTATTGATGATTCTTTGGATGTCTGCTTGTATGATTCATTTTTGGCTGACCTTGATCGTATAGATTGTGTTAGTACATTAAATTCGCTGTAGGAAGCACCAAAAGAGAGCACTGATAGTGAGGAGTTGAACAAAGAAGAGGATGTTCCACCTGATGAAGCACCTAATAGTGCATGGGAGGAGAAGAAGAAGGCACACAAAAAGAAAGGCGAATGTAAAAAAGGGCTCAAGTCCTAAAAACAACATCAACACGAACATTCAACTAAGAAGAGCACAAAAAACGAATGATCCAGGGAGTTTTTCTATCCCTTGCTCTATCGGTAGTAATAATTTGGGCAATGTGTTGTGTGACTTAGGATCGAGCATAAACTTGATGCCTCTAAGAACATATAGGCAATTAGGAATAGGAACTATAAAACAAGCATTTACTACTATTCAGTTGGCCGATGGATTGTTACTAAGGCCATATGGAGTAGTAGAGGACGTGTTGGTTAAGGTACCTAAATTTGAATTTCCTAGTGATTTCTTAGTTGTCGATATGCAAGGGAACACTGAAGTCCCTTTCATCTTAGGCCGACCTTTCTTGGCAACCAGCCAAGCTCTGATAGATGTGCATAAAGGGGAGTTAACTTTTCGTGTTTATGACGACAAAGTAACTTTCCCTATACATAATAGGTCGAGGCTAAGTAGTTTAAATAAGTGTTGTGTCATCTATACAGTAGAAACCAAGGCCAAAACTGAGGTGAGAAATGATAAATTGAAGTCTAAGTTTTTAAAGAAGGGAGCTTATCCTAACTCTAATTGTTTAGACGTACATTGATATGAAGAGTTGTTTGGCTGAAGACGTAAAACTTAGCGCTGGTTGGGAGGCAACCCGATGGTTTTTAGTAGTCATTATTTTATTTAGAGTCGTCTAGGATCGTTTTGTTGAGTCTATTTTATTGTTTTAATGTTGCATAGATACTAAAATTACAGGAAAAAGAGCTTAGAAGTAAAAAAAAATCAAGTGTAGAAGGCCTGAAGCAACCGCTCGGTCGAGCGGTAAGCCAGTAGAAAACAATAAAGCGCAACAGAGAGGTTCGCTTGGCCGAGCGGCATCACTCGCTTGGTCGAGCGGTAAAATTGCCAAAAAAAAAACTCGCAAGCTTAAGAGAATGGGCTCAGCAACAACGGATGTATTGGAGCATCAAAAGCAAATGGCACGTCTGCGCGATATTATCCCCCGCCGCCGCAGTGAAAGTCTCTAAGTGCCACCAAGGCATACCACTTTCTTCTCACAAACTAGTTCTTAGAATAAGTTTGGGGAAGGGGGTAGAGTGGGACATCTTGGCAGCTTAGCTTGATATTTTTTACATTTGATGTTTGGTGTTTGGAGTCAAAACTAGTTCTTTCTTGCATATGGTGTTTATGTCAATTGTGTCGAGTCAGTTAGTAATTATTTGTGTGATAGATTGAGTTTTTAGTAGAGTCTGTTTTGCATGTGAGTAGATTAGTTGTTATTTTTGGAGTCTGAGTAATATGAACCCGATCATATGTTTTGTGAACTTGAGGATATAATTGGTTGAATTGGCGATGATGTGTCTATGATGAGTCGAGTTTATCTAAAAAAAAAAGACACATAGTAGAGCGTGATTGACGTGTGAAAGCAAAATTGAGCATGCATCTAGAATAATGATCACAAAGCCTGTGAGTTTTTGAGCCTTGAATCGGAACTCCCATTTTTGGAGTTATAAATTGTTCTTTCCATGTGTGCATTGTTGGTCATCTTGTAAGTGTGTCTCTAGAACTTTCCTTGGTTCTTCTTGAAGATGCCAAGTATGTGTGTGGGTATTGAAAATAATTTTAGGCAATCTTTCTTTTAGCCTATTATAAGCCAAAACGATTTTCCACCAAAATTCACATTATGATCACTAGTTAGCCACTTTGATCTTTTAAGCCTGGTCTTTGATAACCATAAATTACAAGCTTTTACCCGTTCTTTTAAGCTTTTTTCCTTAGTACTTGGACTGATTGAGTGAGGGAGATGGCTGGACAAAAGTAAAATGAGGTGAAAAAGAATGAAGTATAAGAAAAGTGTGATACATTGGGTGGAGAAATATGTTCATCAAGTACGTAGGCAAAGGATCACTTTTGACCCCTTGAAGTAATAGTCTTTGAGTCGGGAGCTAAGCCAGTTATTTTGGCCCTCTTGTGTTTGTTTATTTCTATTAAAAAAAAGAAAATTGAAAAAGAAAAAAAAAGAAAAAGAAAAAACAAGTATGTGCTTTGTTTGATTGTCATAATAAAAAGGGTGGTCAAAAGAGTCCTAAGTATGAGCTATACGTGATTGAGAGTAGATAAAATTTTCTACTCATATT
>JAUEKW010141245.1:0-10874 GCA_032274785.1 Ajuga reptans
GATAGTGTTTGAGATAAAAGTGTTTTTAACTAAAAAAAGAAACTAAAAGCTGCAAAAGCAAGTAAAAACAGCTTACAGCTTTTGACCAAAAGCTGTTTTTTTTTTAAACAGAAGTAATTTTCTGAAACACCTAAAATAACTTTTCTAAAACTAAAAATAAAAAAAAAACTACTTTAAAAAAGTAGGGCAAAACACCCCTTAAACCACATGCTTTGAATAAATGGCCATTTTCAAATTAAAGTAGTTGTATATTATCGTTGTTTATTACCAATTGTATTGATATTAAAATGGCCTTCACATCTCATGTGATGCAATATAATGACGTTTATCTAGTTATTGAAAAATCAGGAATCTCTAAAATTGAGTGGATGATGTAGGAGGTCTCGATCTAACCCTTGAAAAGATAGAGATGAAGACTTTTGGTTGCTGGTAAATCAAGACGATTGTCCTATATCGGGTTACGATACAATATTGACATTGGATAAAAGGGTCATAATAAAAACCCTCATGTTGATCATAATTGTAGGATAGAGTTAGGCTCGTCTCCTCCGAGCCCAGTGCATATCATCTTTATTGGACATATTTAAGTTAAGCACCTAAGTAGTCAAACTTCCGTGCAAAAGCTAAGATACGCACTTTCTACTAAGAAATTTCATTAAATTTTTTTAGTTGAGTCAGTTGAGGTCAATTCCAAAGGGGTGATCGTCCTAGTTCGTCCGCCTAACTGGAATAGAGGTTTTACATTATTGTTACATTTGGTGAATATATTTTACAATCGAGAATGAAATATAAAAATAGGTCTAGCCTCTATTTTCGTATGTCCCACAATTCGTTAATCTTTTTTCCATATTTACCCCTAATTAACGTGTCTTAATATTTTTTATATCAACAAAAAATTGTTTAAACAATAAATTATATAATGTGATATTAAGGTATAATATAACTAAAATTTAATGTTTAAAATATATTAACTAGCAATTATTAATTTGTGTGAGAATAACTATAGGCGTATCTTTCTAGGACAATTTAAATATTTCAAACATTACTTTATCCTAATTGAAAATTAAATTGTAAAACATATATACATTAGTCCCAAAATCCAGCCCAACTTCAACTCACCTTGTCGGCTGTTGTTCAATTTGAATTTAAATCAAGTGTACAACGTCACTCAACTTTTAAATTTGTTTGAAGTGCAAAAAATAGATTTGAAGTCACAAATTTGAACTATTTTTTACTAATTATATCATATTAGTAATCGAAAATAAACATCACATATTAAAGTAACTAAGAAAAATGTGTTGATTCTGCGATTGTTTGATTGAGTCTTTCGAACTTTGTTTATCAATCAGCGTTTGCTGATTTCCAACAATCTTAATGCAAGTTTATTTTCTCTCTAAAGAAAACCTAAAAAATAATAAAAGTATATTTTTAAAATCAAAATAAAATAACTAGGTACAACCTTTATAGTTAAGCGTAATTTTGATAAAATTAAAATATTGGTCGATAATAATGTTGTGGAATCTCACAAAAAAACAATGTAAGCCTTGTATTTTCCATATGATGGACTGAAGTATAAGCAAATGGGGCAGAATGCTACTTATATATGTTATCTCAGAATTTTTATTTGTTCATAATGTTAAAATGGTGGTTTAATGAGAATTTTGTAAAATTTAAAATGCACAAAGTTTTGAAATTTCTTTAATTGTTAAATGCACTTAAAATCAAGGTTGTACAAGTCGCTAGGCGCTAGTTAGACGGTAAACTGGGGCCTAGCGACTAGTTGGGGACTGGGCGTGTCTAATCGGGGCGTAGGCGTGGTTAGGCGGGAAATAATCGAGAAATACACGTAGGCGACTAATAAGGACCTAGCGCCTAATCGAAGATTAATCGGAACTAATTAGAGATTTTTGCAAAAGAACTTAAAATACATCATGACTAATGTTGAAAAAGTTCAATTAAATAAGATGAAAGTTGTGAGCCAATCATTTGTGAGCCTACAAATTAGCCTTTTTCTTCCCACTTCAACCAGGATCGAATCATATCCCGTAACTGCACCTATTGTAATTTTTGGATTATAATATCCATTCTACATATGTATTATCCACATAACATTAAATGTATGTCATTAAAATAACTATTTAAAAAAAAAAAAGAAACCATCGGTATGATGGAGGGATTAGGCAGATCACAAACCTTTTTTTTTTTTTTAAAGCAAAACTCCGTGCATTACTCATTTGTGGCTAAACGCCGTACATCGTTTAGTACAAGAGGGAGAATCAGAGGTGGTACCTCTTCGATCCAGAATAATTCTATACCCAAATCTATGTGGTAGTGTGCAAGACCGTGAGCTACCTCATTTGCTAATCTAGATACATGAAAGAAGGAATTACAACCCATTGTAGTACACATAGAAAGAATATCATCTCTTATCACAAACCTGTATATTGAAAGTTCTCGAAATTTACAGCCAAATTGTTTCTCTCCTGAGACAAAATGAGAGAAACTAGGAAAATCTAAAGTTAGGCAAGCCTAAAACATCTATACAAATGTAGCCCTTATGGCTTCTACATTTATCAATTTCAAAAAACTCCATGATGCTTTTTTCTTGGACAAATTCTTCCTAAATATTTAATGTTTTTTATAGAACACAAATAGATATGAGAAAAGGTATATATAAAAAAAAAATCAATTTCAGGTGACATCATTCTTCCTAAAGGTATATTTAATGTTTTTAATGTTGTGGTCAAAACAACGTCGTTTTGATGCTCATCACGTATAGCAGAGGATCCAATTACTTTATTATTCTTTATACACCCTGTATGTATATATACATCCTCCGGGGGTTCGGACAATACTTCAAATTCACTAACACACTCACATTAATCTCTACACACCAACAATGTCTTTAACTGCAGGCTTGAGAATTTGGGTGTTGTGCATGCTTCTTCTAATCAGCGCAGGTTTGGCGGCGCCATCGGCGCCGGCGCCGGCGGTGGACTGCTCGAGCCTGGTCCTGAACATGGCGGACTGTCTGTCATTCGTTATGGCGGGGAGCACGACGAAGAAGCCGGAAGGCACGTGCTGCTCCGGCTTGAAAACGGTGCTCAAAACCGACGCCGACTGTCTCTGCGAAGCCTTCAGAAACAGCGCTCAGTTGGGGGTAACGCTCAATGTCACCAAGGCCATTACTCTTCCCTCTGCTTGCCATGTTTCTGCCCCCTCTGTTACCAACTGCGGCTGTAAGTTTTTCATCTCTCTCTTTTCTTCGTAGGAATCTTAGTTCAAAGTATCTTTGAGTCCGATGCAATGACCTGGCCCGATAAATTTTAGTGTATTTTCGAAATGGACCAGGTCTGGCTCAACATTTTTTGGATATATGTTGATAACCCAATAGGCTCAGTCGGGCCGGGATGGATGGCCTGAATTGCAACATCGAATTTAAATTTGCGTAGGTTTTGATTTATTTAGCGAATTGAAATCAGCTTGCTTGAAAAAGGTAAATAATTTAAGTAAACTTTTTCTAGTGAATAATAAAGAAAATTGCAACAAGTTAGTCCTAGAAAAATAGTTAATTTTTACAAAATTATAATTTTTTATTTATGGTTTCGTTAAGGTACAATGCTCTAAAAACTATAAATTCACTTGACTTGTTTTATTGTTGATTTTGATTTATTTAATCATATAAGACTTAATCTTGAATTTTTTTTTTTTAATTTTTACTTAGGCTAATAAAATTAACTTTTAGAACTACTCTTTTTTTAACAAAATTTTTTTTAAAAATGAGACTTTTTTTGGGTGTTGCTTTATCTCTATTTCTACCTGATTTTCATACTTATATAATTTTTGGGTTATAAATTTCTATAGTAGCCGTATATTAAATACTTGGGCAGCTATTTGCCCAATTCTTGCTTTGATTATTAATTAATTCATTTTGTTTTGTTCTTTTCTATCTCTATTAACAGTGAGCGTCGACACTGGTGCTGCCCCAGGTAATCATTTCGAACTAATTATTTATTTATTTATTTTTCATGTTATATATTGTTTGTCACACCATTAATCTTGATCATTTTTGTTTTACAGCTGTATCTCCGACGGCAGTATCTCCAAGCTCAGTTGCCGGAGCTCCAACATTCAGCGTCGGAGCCGACGAAGCAGCTCCGGCTCCTGCACCCGGCGGCGGCAGCTCGATTTCTTCTTCGAGCGCCGCCTCCGTGGCAGTCCTCCTTCTTACTACCGTCGTAGCTGCTGCATCTTTTGCTCTATTCTTCTAAGTGTTGTAACACTTTTCTTTTCAATTATTCTCCGGGAATTAGGGGTATGTAGGATTCAATTTGAGATGTTTCATTCTTATTTTTATTCACATGCAGCTTGTATCAATATTTATTTATTGTTGTTGCTATTAATTTTATTTAACGAAGAGGAGAATGTTTTATGTTTATCAATCATATATCATAATTGAAGGTGGTAATTCTGGCAACCTATCGGATTAATGCCATATACAGGTCGGGACGGGTTGGCTGAAATTTCATCGACCTAAAAATGGTGATCCCAACCCATCCATCCCCTTAAATATGTAAGACCAACCTATGGTCCGTTGAGACAGTTGGGCCCAAAGTTTTTTATGACCCAACTCACCTAAAGTATCGGGAGTGGTTGGGTCGGGCCATCAAACTGGGCTCATTTTGCCACCTTTAATCATAATTATATTATTTGGGGCCACGGACCGAATATTAAATGATGAGAATAAAATATAATTGGCCCAGGGTATCTACAGTACCCCATAATATTAAAAAAAAAATCAGAAAAATTACATATACAATCAAAAAGAAAAAAGAAAACTCTTTAGAATAAAAAAAGAAAAAAGAAAAAAAGAAATACACAGTGTAATGTAATAACCATTGAGGTTCTCAAATGCATAAACACAGATTTGCATTGATCTTCTCCAAGCTCGAAAACCAAATTTAATTTAACAACACTCACTTGATTTTCGATCAAGTAACAAGTAAAAAAAATGTAATAACTTCAACTGAAAATCGATATCAAGGCTCCATCTTGGGAGCCAATGTAGCAACAGCATCAGCAACGGTGAGGAAGATGTTGTCGTCTCCGATGGCGCCGGCGAACTCCGATGCGTATATCTTGTCCAGCACCACCTGTCCTGGGTTCGCTAGAACAAGCTGATCAAACACAAATGTGTGTAAGAAACTTTATTCATTCGGTTCGACTCGGTTATTACTGGATATATAGTAACTCACCTGTATGTCTCTCTTTTTAAGATTCTTGTGTAGATCTTCTAAAGCATGAATGCCACTTGTATCTATATCAGTTACGGCTGAAACGACGAAAACAAAACCGACAGGTTTTAGTCTACTGATTATTTTGGAATACCAGATGGAACGAAAACATGAGCTTTAAATGCGTTTGCTTACGAGACATTTCGACTATCAAATACTGGATCCTCTGTTTGTTCTCCGGAAGCTCTTCCTCTTCATCACTCAGCAATCTCAGTATCCTAGAAAAGAATCGTGTCTATCAGAAGTTATGATCATCAAACTCAAATATGTAACGACTCGAATGAATCATAGTACCTGTAAAGTCATAAATTGTATTTAATACACTTCTTATTGATTGTTTTGTGTTTTTATTCTGCTTTAATCTCGTGTTACACTGTCTATGTTTAGTGTTATAACATCCAGTGTGAAGCTCAGAAATTTCAGTACCGTACCTCTCTCGGATGTAATTGGAGTTGGAAAAATAGATAGCCGAATCCACCCGAACAATCAGAACACCGGGAACTTTAGATGCTTCCGGATACTGCTGAATGTTCCGGTAAACTGTAGTTAGTGGGATTTTACCAAGAACAGCGGTGCGAGGGCGCGTAACTTGGAGAAGAATCTTGGCGAAAGATATGGCGACGGCAATGAGAAGGCCTATTTCAACAGAGATGAACACCACTCCAAAGAAGGCTCCCATACAGGCAACAAAGTCAAATTTATCGATCTTCCAGATGAGAATCATGGCTTCGTAGTCGAATAGTCCTACCACAGCTGATATGATGATCGATGCAAGAATGGCGTTGGGTGTGTACTTGAACAGAGGGGTGATCAGTTCGAGAGTTAGAAGGACGACACATGACATCACGATGTTTGAGACGGCTGTGTTGCACCCGGACATGTAGTTCACAGCAGACCGCGAGAATGATCCTGTCAAGAATCATGTTAGAACGTAAGGAAAGGGATCCGTAAGACAGTCTTTCCCAATTTTCATAACGAAGTTATGGTGAACCTGTTGCAACATAACAAGATGTCATTGAGCCGACGATATTCATCGTGCCTAAAGCAACCATTTCTTTGTTTCCGTCCAAGTGATAGTCCTTCAGCGTTGCGAATGTTCTACCAATCGCCACAGCTTCCTGAGGTACAACGACGCCATGGATTAGTCATCATTCAAATGTCAAATGTTCGGTTGAGAATATATATATGCTCTTTTGCTTACCGTAAGGCCAACCAACCCTGCGATGGCTCCGATTTTGAAGCCTGTCCCCACATAGCTACCGGTGAAATGGATTTTATCCAGAGATGGAGGATTAATGCCTTGCTCGATATGTTTTACCTTCACAAAGAGTAAACAGTTTCTTGTTATGATATGATCACTAGTTTAACAAATTATAAACGATTAGGTAATGCGAAATACATACAATTTGGACGCCATGCTTTTCTGCGTGAGTGATGTATACGCAGAAGGTTGAAATGATAACGGATGTCAATGGAGCGATTGCAGGAATCCAGAACAATTTCTTGTTCTTCTTTCCCTGATCCAGCAAAATCAGTCGGAAATAAGATGACAGTTCTTGATTTAGCTAGAGAAAGAGGTAGAGTTTGTCATGCTTCTTACGATATACTTAGCAACGAGCATAGCGACCAAGAATGTGACTCCTATCACGATAGTCTGCCAGTTCCACTGTAACGAAAAAGAAAAAAAAACACTTAAGATACGAAAAAGAGAGATAGATTTGTTAGTTTAATGATGCAAGTGATTGATGATGTTACCCCATGATGCGCGTTCGTGAAAACAGACCGCATGACAGAAACTATGTCGGTTTTCTTGGTGAAAGTCTTTACTCCAAGCAAGCCTTTAAGCTGTTGAAGGCTGATGGTTATGGCTGCTCCCGCCATGAACCCGACAATGGCAGCATGAGAGAGAAAGTCAACCAAGAACCCCATCCTGAAAGAGAAGATAAATATTAGGGAAAACTAAACAAGAAATGATGATCATTGTTTATGAGAAGAACAAGAAGAAGAAGCATGCCTGAAGAAACCAAGTGCAAACTGAGTGATTCCGGCGAAGAAGGTCGCCGTGAATGCAAGGCGCTGATAGGCGAGTTTGTTCTTTGGATCAATCTCGTCTTGAAGCATACTTCCAAGCAAGAGGGACACCACAGCAACGGGTCCAATGGCGATATCTCTCGAGCTTCCCATGGCGGCGTAAATCAACGGTGGAACGAAACTACTATCTGAGGATTATAATTTATGGAACTATGTTATTGTTATAGTCTAAACAGTGATGCCGTATTTTCAGATTTCCATTCATTAACGGTAATATTGTTCTTTTAGAGAAAAAATGGCTAAAGAAACACAATTTTATTTGCAAAACTTACAAAGTCCAAACTGAGGATCCAAATTTGCTAATTTTGCATAGGCAATATCCTGTAAGGCAAAACAGAATGTCATTTAAATTCTACAAGAAACACTAAAAAATCAATATTTCCACCTTGTTGATTGATCAAGTACCTGAGGGATACAGAGACTGGCAATAGTGAGACCAGCTATAAGATCACCTCTGAACATATGAAGTTTGTAGCGTCTCGCCCAATCAAGAATCGGGAACACGGCCTGGATCCCTAGCAACATCTTTCTTGATCCCGGTTGATCCTTGAACGGCCGAAGAGGATCGTCGTGGAAGAAAGTCTCCTTGAACGTGAACTTGAACTCCTGAAACAGGCTTTGCTTTGGTGCCATTCCCACCTTGTATGGCACGTTGTTTTCGCCATGCCGACGTGAAGAAACTGCGCTCGCTATGTCTGCACCCTCGTCCCCTATTCGTTTGCTACTCATTCTGCCTAGATGACCCCGATCACCTATCCACAAACAGATAGACAGACGGAGACTATCAGAGATTCGAACGGCAATGGTCCTTACGGGGGTGTTTGCATAAGCTTTTTCTACGCGCTTATCAGCTTATAACTTGGAAAAAACTGTTTTGCAGTGATTCCTGGCTAAAAGCTGCAAGCAGTACTTGATACTTTTGTCTAATTTTTGTTAGAAATCGCGTTTTTTTTTCCTCAAATAAGTATTTTTTTCAAAAACCTCTTAATTTCAATCACTTTTTTAAAAGCAGAAGCAACTGCAAACGCGTATAAACGTACAAAAACGGAATGATAAGGCATGATTTTAATTTCATGAGAGAGTTAATTACCAGGATTAAGCAGAATGATATATATGTCTTAGTGTGTGAAAAATGGTACCTAAAATTAAAGCTTATATAAGCTGCAAGAATCTGAAGTC
This sequence comes from Ajuga reptans, assembly GCA_032274785.1. Taxonomy (NCBI): domain Eukaryota; kingdom Viridiplantae; phylum Streptophyta; class Magnoliopsida; order Lamiales; family Lamiaceae; genus Ajuga; species Ajuga reptans. Next base: position 8,565 of record JAUEKW010141245.1, read on the forward strand.
AACGGTATGTAATTATCCGACGTACGAATGAATCTGGATCACATTCGAACTAAATTCATAATCTAATTTTTGTTATTATTAGTGTTGACACAAAATTATTGAAATGATGAATGCGTGGAGGTTATACGACTCAAGAACTGGATAAATTTGTGATATTTAATTAATTATAACATATAATTTATGAAATTCATAAGTTGACTTTAGAAGCTGACACATATACTAGCTAGTTGATGATAGTTCATTCTTTCCTCCCTTTGTTTACACAATCACGAGAAGAGGCGGGCAGATATTTACTCTGTTCCAAAAATCCTCGTATATGAGTTAGACTCCCTTGTTCTGCTGCTCGACTAACGCCCAATAACGTTACAACATTGGGGAGAAACCTACTTTAAAGTGTAGCGATATTCCTATGAGCGGTGATGGGCAATCCCGAGTGGAAAATTAAGTCCAATAAGTAAGTTCTTGTGACACCAACATAGTGCAATCCCCTTACAAAACTATTTGTTGTATATTGCAACTAGTTTGGTCGGGTCGGGGCGAGTCAACTTTTATACCAGAGGTAGCATGTTGTACCCGATTGAAAAAATTCACTGCTTATTTAGTAGGTGGAGCTCAATTAATCTTTCTTCACATACCAAATCAACGATGGATTACTCCAGCTCGGAACTACTGTATATATATATATGTGTACGTATGTATGTTACAGTCACATCATCACAAATTCTTCAATCTAACCCTATTTGTTACCCCAATGACAATGACAAAATTGGCACAATTTTTTTTTTTTTTACCTTCTTTTTTTGACGCATATGGGCACAAAATTCTTGAAAATTAAACTTCATAATGTTATATTATATTATCTCCGTCTCGTAAAGATAATCCCACTTTCTTTTATTAAATATTTAAAAGAGATAGTTCTCTTTTTTATTTAAGAAGTGTATTAAATACACTTTCTCCTACTACTTAATTTTATTGAGAAATAGTTTATATTGATATAGTTAATGAACAAAAAAAAAAAAAGACAAAAATGGGTAATTAATTTCTAGCCACTAATTAAAAGAATATTTTCCGGCCAAAATCCTATGGGAATCATATAATTCCATCAACAAATAATTTAACTTATTACACCTTAGACTTTGTAGTTTACGTCCTCTTTTATTATTTCTTATTCTGCACATCATTACCATTTCTATTGCGGAAAATATACATAAAATTTAATTCTACCCTCTCAAAACTTCAATAAATATATTATTTAATTATGATCTTTCTCATTTTTCTAATTTTATCCCGTTTATTTAATATTTTATGTGTCTTGTTTAATACATTTTTAATTTAGGACATAATTAATATTTTCTCTTTCTATATTTTTCCCATTTTAATTTTATTTTTAGTTCAATTAAACATAAATTTTGAATGAATGAGATACAGAACTATAAAATTGTGAAAGATCGATATTAAATTGTATAATCTTTTAAATCTTTTAAACGTTGTGCCATGATTGTAAAAAGCGTAAAATATTGGGGATAAAATGTATTGTTTCATTTTTTAAATATATAATGATAATGATTACATCGTTAATTACAATTACATGAAATTAGATCATAGTTTACTTCTCCTACTACTTTTTGGAGATCTGAAAGGTCGACTATAATAATTGTGTGGCAAATAGCTATATATTTTATTTTTAAGTTTCAGATAAGATCATTAATTACTTCTTATAATAGCTTACACATCCGCAGTAGTTACAATGTGCTTATCGGAATACATTAACATATAGCTATCGTGGATATGACTGACTTTTTTCATCAAAACTAAAATGGCTTAACATTTTTTTTTTATAATTTATAAATAATGACACAAAACCACAAAGCCGAATATTTATATTCGAATAAACACAAATATTTGTTATTATTATTATTTTCGGGAGTATTATTATTATATAATATATAAATCTTTCTTCTATTTTGTTCTTATTTCTTAATAAAATATTTATTAGATTAATGTAATTTTATTCGATTACGTTTACGTTCCATCCTGTAATAAGATGAAAAATAATTTTCTAAACCCTTTTTTCTGTGTATATTGAAAAGAAAAGAAGCTAAAAGTTTAGTATCATGCAATAGAAACATGATAAAAATAGATAGATTAGAAATATAATAAAATGTTAATTATAAGATAATTAATAATATATTAAATATTATTTAAAGCAAAAAAAAAAAGTGTTTGTAGATATTAAATTATATACTGATACTTATATACTAGTAATATCCCCGTGCGATGCACGGTTTGTAAATATAAATAAAAAAATAA
>JAUEKW010141266.1:0-19423 GCA_032274785.1 Ajuga reptans
TTCTGGGGGTGAAGAGATCGAAGTAATTACCAAGATTTTTCACGCAAGTTCTGGTCCGGCCAACCATAGAAAGCTGTTAGGTGCCAATCCTCTCTCGAACCTGTCAGAGGGACGGGTATTATCATTACAGTTTGCAGGCGCTCAACAAATTAACGCAGAAAACATGTGCGTTGCTTACAATTTTACTGCTATTAACGCTTTAATCAATTATCTCTTTAATATCACAATCCCTTCTCCATTTTCTCCTTGTAGTTGCAAAAAAATGAAATCGTTCGAAAAAAATGAGGTGTTCTCTTAACGCATCTAAATTTCACAAACTACAAGTAGTACAAAAGCTAGGGGTGTACGTGGGTTGGTTCTAAATTTTAGAAACTACAGGTAGTACATAAGCTAGGGGTGTACGTGGGTTGGTGAAAACCGGAGTAGTACATTGGAGTGTCAAGAAGGAAAGTTATCTGGTAGTATTCTGAGTCAATGGAACAGTAGCAAAATCAAGAAGAAGATGACAAGACAACAGCTAGAAAAGAGCATCTTTATTAATTATGTTTCAGTGTCCTTTTGTTGTTTTGTTAGTGTACTTCCTATTGCATTTATGTGACATATTATAGCTTAACAAGTGTAATAGTTCTAGTAGCTTATATGGTATGTATATAAGGATTGGAATCACAAGAACACAATGTATTCGAATAAACTTCATTATCAATATAATTTGCTATTGTTCTATTGATATTTCATTCTCTTTATTCGCTATGTTTATTCATGAAATTCGTCATGGTATTAGAGTTGGGTAAAACCAGTCTCTGATACTCCTTCCTTCATTTCTTTACCCTTCCCAAGAAACTTAACCAATGGCAGAAGATCCTGCACCTGCAGCTCAACTCATGCCAGCACCAGCCACTATACAACCCCTACAACCACTCAATCAACTTATTATTGTCAAGTTGAATAATACCAACTTCTTGGTATGTAGGCACCAGATCTTGGCCACTGTTAGAGGATATGGGTTGGAAGGCTTCCTGACTGGTTCCAACACTCAACCTGATTAGTACAAACCTGCTGGAACTCCAGAGCTGCTACCAGTGCTTAATCCTAAGCATAGTGCCAGATGAGGCAAGATCAAATGCTTGATTCTTGGCTACTTTCCTCTCTTACTGAGAACATACTGATCCAGACTGTTGGACTAAGCTCTTAGAAGGAGATATGGGATTCTCTAGAGAATTCTTTTGCTACACAATCTAGAGCTAAAATAATGCAGTAGAAGTTCCACCTGCAAACCATGAAGAAAGGAGCACAACCAATGAGATAGTACCTCAACAAGGTCAAATCCTGTTGTGATTTGCTAAGATCTGCAGGACAGCTGGTCTCAGATGATGATGAAGTTCTTCACATCATTGCAAATCTTGGACTAGAATACAATCTAGTGACCGTTTCCATCAACTCTAGATTAGAACCTTACACCATAAGAGAGGTGAATTCTCTACTGCTTAGCTTTGAAAGCAGGTTGGAAGGATCTGAGAATGTTCAGTTTGGCACTGAGGATTCAACTCCCACTGTTAACCTTGCCACCCAAGGTAGAGGAAGGATCTTTGGTTATGGCAGAGGAAGAGGAAGAAACATTTCCATCAACTCTAGATTAGAACCTTACACCATAAGAGAGGTGCATTCTCTGCTGCTTAGCTTTGAAAGAAGGTTGGAAGGATCTGAGAATGTTCAGTTTGGCACTGAGGATTCAACTTCCACTGTTAACCTTACCACCCAAGGTAGAGGAAGGAGCTTTGGTTATGGCAGAGGAAGAAACATTAGACAACGTACAACACACATACTTACAACACACAATCTTACAACACAAGGGGAGGAAGAAGTCCTTTCAGAGGAGGTTCTAACAACAAGGGAAGGGGCAGATCCAACAACAAAACTCAGTGCTACTGGTGTGGTTACACTAACCATACCAGTGACAAATGCTACTGTAGAGATGAAGCCAGCTATCCTCAGAAGAACCAGCAAACAGGTGGTGGAAATTCATATGGAGGACCTTCATCTTATGGGGCAAGCTTTGGTCAGGGCGAAAATCACCAGGAGAATGCTTGGTTTCCTGATTCAGGTGCCACAAACCATTTGACATATGACTTTGGAAACTTGAACATGGCTTCTGATTATCAAGGTGATGAGGAAGTGCAAATGGGAAATAGATCAGGTCTGTATATCTCTCATTTTGGTAATCTATAAATATATAAAAGTAGGACAGTTGGCAGAAATTACAAGAATGCCATTTTTCCGCCAACTTGTCCTGCAAGCTTAAAAAAGAAAATCAGCCAATATTCTGATTTACTCTATTTAATTTATTTTTTTAGTCCACCTTTTGCTTTTACTGTTACATTTCTCTTTTCTACCTTTTTTATGCATTGGAAACATCGGCTAAGACATCTTCGATAAATGCATCTGATTCTACTTTTAGATTTCTTTTATTATTTCCATGGAAGACTCAGAGCCCATTTCCACATAAACCACATCATTAAATCTTTCAAAAGAATGAATAAACCCCCTCACAGAATGAACTCCGATCATTTTCTGTTTTCACAACGTACAATATATCACAGTTTCAGTAATGCCCTTCATCTCTTCAACTTTCTTCTTTAATCTTCTTTCTTGTTTATATTTTCACATATTGTCTTTTGAAATACTTTCTTGCAGTGCAATGGCACCGTCTTTTAGTGTTGTCAAGGAGATCTGACCTTTGAGAACTCAACGGGCTTTCGAGCACAGTTAATTTGTGCTCATGAAGTACCTGCATTCCACTGCTAAAATGGTGTTGGTACTTTATGTTCTGAAGAATAATGTTCTTTCAAGAACTCGATGGGCTCTGAGACTTCGTTATGTATGCATGGTTGAATATTTGGTATGTTTCATTTGGTTAATGCAAAGATGAATGTATGATACTTTGTGCTATTTCATTTTTTTCTTATAAACACATATTGTATCGGTGTTCTCCTTTTATTGGCGCTGGGTTCATCTTTGTTTAATCCCCCGATTGAGAACAATTTTCACAGTAGGAAATTAGTTTAACGTTATGTTTTTACTTCTTATTGAACTATTCAGATAACACATAGAATGAGCCCACATTTACATTCCAATATCTACTTCCAATGTACAAGCAAGTACAATAAGTTATGAGGTATTGTGTACGCTAAAAATTAATTATGTGCGGGAGCCGCACATCACATAGCTGGAAGTCAGAGATAAATAAATAAAAATATTAAAAAATGTCTAAAAGAATAAAATTCTCAAAGAACTAAAAAGAGTGATTATGTACATTACAATTTTCACCTTTTTACCGTAGAATATCTCATATATTCATGGATTTATGACCAGACATCCGGAGATGTGAACTCAAAAGTGAAAATTGACATTGTTCATCATTTCTAGATATTAGGTGATTTTAGTTTAAGTGTAGAAGTGGTTATCATTTATTTTGATATTAATTTCTTGAAAATTATTAAAAATTTCAAAATATGGCAGCTCATTTTTTCCAGTGTCTATCCTATCGCGGATTTGCAAAAAGATCCATGATGTAATTCCTTGAGTAAAATTTTAGGTTTGATTTATATTCTGTATAGATGGTTTCTATTCAGTATATGCAATCCTGCTATTTATTCTTCTTCCCTTTTTTTGGGTAATTTGTTGACCCTATTAGGAAATGTGCAAGTTCCAGTCCAGTAGGGTAAAAGAAGAAATCATTTTGTGAGATGTGATTAATGGGTGGATGTGAGGATATTGGGGGAAAGTTCTTGTGTACATGTACCGGCATTGCCTCACCACTCACATATTTATATATTAATAAAATATTCTTATGTGAGTGGTGGAGGCAGTGTCTGTATAGGTAGGGAATAATTTTCCGATATTGGGTAGTGGGCTATTGGTGAAAATTCCGTTTATATATAAGTATTTCATTTCATTTCTTTTCTTCATCTTTCTTTTTTCGTTTTATATTCAGATTGGGCTTGATACTCTTTTAAAAAATATATGATCTTACTATTCGTGTGCTAAATTTGATTTTAGTAAAATAAAATACAAGTTTGTGTTTGGGGTTTTTTAAGATTAAAATGTTTATGACTACAATCTAATGTTAATTTCATAATATATATATATATATATACACATATATATATATATATATGTGTGTGTGTGTGTATTAAGCCGTTGGTTTTGGATCATATGGACATGGTTCATATTTTGGACCATCAATTGTATTTTATAATTTGTTTGTTGGGCTTAAATGTATATTTATTAGGTTTGCACCTCTAAAAAACATTTGTATGTTAACAATTGTTGGTTAAAAAAAGGGTGATTCTATTTACACCCATAAAATTTCTCAATAACAACTACAAAAATTAAAAATACATATTTTACCATTGAAACTTCATTTTATTTACTTCCCATTTTCCACTTCACAACCATAACCTCCAGATATTGATGTTCGAGTTATCCGATAGAATGTGAGAACAATATATCTCAAGTAAGGCACATGTTAAAATCTTTTGCCATTAGTTCTCCTTCACGAACAACCAAAGCCTGTGTTGTTTTAATGAAAAAGCTGATGTTCAGAAATAATAATTTGTTTAATTTACAAACAATGAGAAAAGCCATCACATGGCATCTGAAGTCGAAAAAAACAATATATTTGTTCTATTATGAGGATATACGATTTGGATATTTATTGTGAAATTTCTTTTTATAAAGAGTAAGAAAAGAAAAAAAGAATCTGGGGCGGTTGTGAGAAAAGAGATCGGATGTTCAGTGAGTATTATTAGATTAAGGGAAAAAGAGAAATAAGTGTATTATGGCTGTAAAGAGATTTTTCTTAGCTGTGAATAGAATTACATCTATATTGTTAGTCTGATGTGTCAATATTATGTGGCATTATTTTATGATGATTGATGAGTTCAATTATAGTTGGTTTATAATATTTGTTATCAGTTTCGTATATAAAATGTGTTTGTCGATATAGATCTATGTTGATTATTTCATTCTCTTACATACATTTATAATATATTTAGCATTTAAATTTATAATTATTGTATTATTTGGACATAAAATTGTAATTTATCACCAGCCAACATTTCGTTGGTCGTGAATGATAGAGTATTTTTCTTATAAATCATCTCCTTTAAATAACATAATATAAGTTTTTTATAATTAATATTTTTTGTTTATTATAGATGGTAAAAAAATAAAAAGAGTCATAGCGAAATTAAAGGTCAAAGTTCGTTATTAGTTTAAGTTTTATGTAACGATATTTTTAAGGCATATGTAGTCAAAAAGTAAACCTAACAAATAAATAAAGGAGTATAAGTAAAAATTGATGTTAACAAGTTGTACTCCTCCTTTTCCTCAAAAAAAAATTGTACTCCTACTTAATTGATAAAAAATTAAACGATGTAGATTAGTAAAACAAGTCTCTTTTTTAAATACCAAATTTATTATAAGCCGTGCAACGCACGGGTGAATAACTAGTTCTGCTGTTAAGTCCCTGAATCCCACGCACACACACACTTTCCTTCTTAAAAACTTACTGTATGTGCCACAAATAACCAGAAACTTGATCAATGCGTCACGATTTTGTGAGGATAATTATGTATTCTTTGAATTCCACTCTTACTCTTGTCTTGTGAAGGATCTATGCACAAAGGAAACTATTCTACAAGGGAATTTCGAAAATCGTTTGTGCAAGTTCGAGCTAGCAAGTTCTAGTGGTGTCAGCAACCAAACCAACCCCATCCTATCCATCCATCCAGAGTTCTACTTTTGAGCCTTTCTTAGTTAATTCTGTTGTATTAGGAAATAAAATAGATTTGGAAACCTGGCTCTGTAAACTAGGACATTCATCATTTGATATTGTTCAAATTGTATTAAAGTCCAGCAATATTCCATTTTGTTCTGGAAAAAGTCAGTCCACATGTACACCTTGGAAAAAGTCACAAGTTGCCTTTTAATGAATCCAAGTCTGTTCATGCCCATACACTCTAGAGCAGAATGGGTTAGCAGAAAGAAAGCATAGACATATTGTAGAAATTGTTCTCACTCTCCTTTCCAAATCTTCTGTATTCCTTAGATATTGGGATGAAGCTTTCATCACCAGTGTCTACCTCATCAATAGATTTCCAACCAAAACCTTGCATCACAAGACACCACTGGAAATGCTGACTGGAACAAGACCAGATTACAGCACTCTTAAGGTATTTGGTTGCCTTTATTTCCCTCATTTGAGACCTTACGAAAACACAAGTTAGAATTAAGATCAGAAAGAGGTGTTTTCCTAGGATATAGGTCACAGTATAAGGGATATAAGGTTCTTATTTCTAATAACAAAATAGTTGTCACAAGAAACATTCTGTTTGATGAAACACAATTTCCCTTCCAAAAGGGAGTTGAAGTTCAGAAAAACACCACTATACACTGCACTCTCCGTAATCCTCTTATCCAAACACTTAAAATAGGTGAAATTGATGTCCACATTCCTGCACATTCTGATAATCATGATCCCAGTCCACCACACAGTCCACACGTGCAGCACAATACACCTCCACACTCATCTCAACACTCAAATACACCAGCACACAATGACAGCTCAGTGGAGTTTCCAAATGAGTATGTACAGGATGAACCAGGAGTTGAAAATGGTGGTGGTATGGCTGATGTGACAAATATAGGGAGAACTCATCACATGGTGACAAGATCTAGAGCAGGGATCTTTAAGCCCAAGATCTATCATGCAATTGGGTTAGAGACTCTTGAAAATGAGCTATAGAGAAGAAGCTCTAAAGATACCAGAATGGAGATTGGCTATGGAAAATGAGTATACAACATTGTTGAATAACAAGACATGGGATATATGTGAGTGGCCAACTGACATGAAGGTAATTGGATGCATATGGGTATTTAAATTGAAAAGGAATGCAGATGGAAGCATAGCAAGACACAATGCAAGACTGATTGTAAAGGGATATGCACAGCAGCCTGGATATGACTTCACAAACACTTACAGTCCAGTTGTGAAGCCTGTGAGCATAAGAGTAATGCTCTCTGTTGCACTCTCTAAAGGATGGAGCATCAGGCAGTTGGATATAGACAATGCTTTCCTAAATGGAGAGATTGACAGTGAAATATACATAAAAAAAGTCCCAGGTTTTAAACTAGGAAGCAGCTTGGTATGCAAACTTAAGAAATCCCTCTATGGATTGAAGCAAGCTTCAAGGGATTGGTATTTGAAGCTTAAGGAGGTTTTGAAAGGCTTAGGGTTCACAAGGTTAGAGGCTGATAACTCCCTCTTTCATAGACATAATGCCAACACAGATAACTTTATTCTAGCTTATATTAATGACATGGTCATCATAGGGAGTAGCAACAGATGAATACAGAGAGTGATAGCTTGAGAAAAATCTTTTCATTGAAGGATTTGAGATCTCTTAACTACTTTCTTGGTATAGAGATCAAAAAGACCAAGGAAGGAATGTTCCTTGGACAGAAAACATACATACAGGATATCTTAGAAAAAACTGGAATGAAGGGAGCAAAAGGAACAAATACTCCCATGATAAGTAGTGAAAGCTTATCCAAGTTTGAGAGAATGTCACTCTCTGATAGCAAGCAGTATAGGAGCATTGTTGGGAGTCTGTAGTATACCACCATAACTAGACCAGATATAGCTTATAATGTCAATAAGGTGAGCCAGTTTATGCAAAATCCTCTTGATAAGCATTGGAAGAGTGTTTAAAGGATCTTAAGGTATCTCTCAAGAACCTTGAATTATGGCCTGAATTTTGTAGTTGTTCATGTGACAAGATCACTGCATATGTTGATGCTAACTAGGCATCTGATGTGGATAATAAGAGATCCACATCAGGCTTCTGTGTGTATTTGGGAGGAAACTTGGTGGCATGGAGTGCTAAGAAGCATAATGTAGTTTCCAGATCCAGCACATAAGCTGGATAAAGATCACTTGTCAATGTCGCATGTGAAGTGATCTAGTTGCAATCTTTACTAAAAGAGCTTAAGTTTGGTCAAAAGTTTAAGACGGTCATTTAGGTGGATAATCAAGGAGCTATATCTCTCTCAGTTAATCCGGTTTATCACTCAAGAACCAAACATCTTGAATTAGATATTCACTTTATTAAGGAGAAGATCTTAAGCAAGTCATTCATAGTTCAACATGTACCCTCACTTGATTAAACAACAGACATATTCACTAGGCCGCTATCAGGGCAATTCTTCACTCGGCTGAGAAACAAACTGAATGTGATGCCACAGACCTTGCTCGAATTGAGGGGGCATGAAAACCGAAGTATTACATTGGAGTGTCAAGTAGGAAAGTCATCTGGTAGTATTCTGAGTCAATGGAATAGTAGCAGAAAGCAAGAAGAAGAGGACAAGACAACATCTAGAAAAGAGCATCTTTATTAATTATGTTTCAGTGTCCTTTTGTTGTTTTGCTAGTGTACTTCCTGTTTCATTTATGTGACATATGAAACCAATAGTTTCGGGTTGGTTTGGTTTGAATAAAGTTTATTAAGTTTCGGTTTGAACCATGACTTTTTGTTAAATTTTATTTTTCTTCAAGACTTAAACAAAAGTAATGCATTTTCTCATAATATTTGTTCTATAATAAATACTAACAGATTACATACTAATACTATAGTAGAAGTACAAATACACATTCTTAGGAAGCATATTAAACACATAAAAGAATATTCAAATGACGACGGTTAAACTTGTTTAGACGAGAAGATAAAAATAGGTTTATAAATTAAAGGCCGAGAGAAGTGATGAGAGAAAAAAATAGTGGAGTTTGTTAGGATTTTGTTGAAATCTCTAAAAAGAATATCTAAAATCTTTATATATATATATATATAATATTATGTATATATATATATATATATATATATATATATATAATATCTTGGTTTGGTTTGATTTATCAATATTATAAACCGTAACCAACCCAACAAAATTATAATCCTTAATTTTTGGATTGAATTGGTTGAATTGGATTGATTTGGCAAGTTTCTAGGGATTTTTATACCACCCTAACATAAGCTTCAAGGAAATATGAAAATATCAATCAAAAGCAAGAGGATATAGTAGAAGATTGCAAACCTTAAATCTCAAACGAGTCTCTTCTAACAGGATCGCCAACATAAATTAATTGATAATTTTCATTGTTTGATTGCTCGTCTTTCAAGTAAGTTTCTCTTGAAATTTGTTGCCTGTGAAGATAATACGTTTTCATTATTTTAAAATGGAGTTTAAAATGGATTCTTTTGATTTTTTTGGGAAAATTTGGGGTCTTATTTATGATATTCTGCCTGAGTGTTTTCTCTTGGTGGTTTCTTTGTTTTTAGATCTTTGAGTAGTTTTGGTGCATTTAGACCCTTTTTGCTCTTTCTAAAATAATTCTTTTTGTAATTAACTTTCCAGAACATGTCCAATTAGGATTTCTAGGCTTCTATTTTTTTAGTTTATTTTGTAAATAATTATGCTTTCTTCTGCCTATCCAAGAGGTGAGAAAGAGAATGGGTCATGTGATGATGAGAAGAATAGTTCAAATGAATTCAATTGTGATTTTAAACAATGTAGACTTACACTCCTCTATGATGACTCTAAATTTGCATCTTATGTACATATTATGTTTGCTCTATTTATATTGTCATTAATGCACATTTAGAATTTAATTAAATATGTCGGAAATTCTTTAGATTATTGCTTTCATATCTTCTTTATATTTCGATCAATGATGTTCGTTGCTTCCAATCTTCTGTCACCTCTTGCGTGAGTGTTTTTTTACAGGTGCGTTAATGATTTTGGCACCTCATTTTTTTTCTTAATTTACCTTTCCTTTCTTTCTATATACAGAATCGATATAGTATAGGAGTTTACAAATTGTCTGTAAATATATATCTGACAACACTGAACATCGTACCCAAAAGCTCCAGAGGTCTCCAAGTGTGTAATTCCTGAAAGCTACATAATTGAAACCTCCATAGCACAAGAAGAAGAAAGTTCACATGCAAACTATCACTATGGATGCCTTCTAATGGTGACCTCTTCCGATGAATTTAATTTCAGAGTATCCTTCAATATTATGAAAGGTAAACCTTTATTACCACTCTGTACTTGACTAATTCTCATCAAGATGTAAACTTTCATGGTCTTCAAGTAAACTTTCTTACCAATATTTCCACAAAAGGAAGACAACAAGGGGAAGCAAAAGTAATGTCTGCAATCCCTTGAGAAACTGCCATACTTTATAATCTCAGAAATAGAAGTTGGAACTCCTTATGGCTATTTTTGATGTCTACATTTTCTGTATGGTGAGTTAGGGAGGATTTATAGCCATGGGATGTGCTAAGTTTATTATCAATTTCAGTCTCCTGACTCATGTTGAGACCAGTTTCTAATTGTGCTTCCAAAGATTGTAGTGGAACGTTTATGCTAGCCTCATTTCTTTCATAGATAGTTTATTCAACGTTGATGTTCTTCTATTATGTGGCTACTCAACAACGTTAGAACTAAATCATTTTGTGGAACTTCGATTTAGTTTAATGCACATTTTCTTCTAGCTTATTTTTATCCATTTTTATTGTGTCTTGTGTGGTTTGATTGAGTGATGATTCTTCCATATGTTTGTGGTGAGTTTTAACTTGGTGCAAAATTATCCAATTGTATTAGATATAAAATAGAACCTTGTGGACTTATAATCTGATTCTCTTTTTACTTCTAACTCTCCTTCAAATTCTTAGAATATGTCACTCTAAAGCCCTTCATGCTGCATTGTGAATAGGGTTAAGAATGACATTATCTGTGAGTTTACAGAAGACTGATATTACTGTGCATGTAAATTGATTTCTCTACTACAAGGTTTCATCAAGCTATTAACAATAGATCATTGCTTAGTTGCTTGAAGAAAACAATAGAATTTTCATGAAAAAAAAAATCCTTAATGCAGTTCCACCAGTTCCGAACTATGGTCAATAGTTTGGTTTAGCCATTGACCCGATTTTGGTTCTAAATCGGACCTTAACCGATACATTCACAGTTCAACTCCGATTCCAGCCCCGCCGTTTTAGAAATGGCAGTTCTAGATCCGAACTATTTTCTTTTTATATTTTTTGTTGTAAATTATTTTTTCTTTTTGTAAATTATAAATATAATATAATTTATACATGATCAATATATTATTATTTAATTATGAAACTATTCAAGACAAATTTACAATACATATATATATATATATACAGTAGTGATATGAAACCAACTAATGGGTTTTCTTATAGAACCTACTTGCTGATGTGTTTGCCACATCATCCCGCTACGCGCTAAATATACTTTCCACACATTTTCTCCCACTAGCAAAATAATAAATTATCACGCTAAATATATCTTTCCACAGATTTTCTCCCACTAACAATATAATAAAATATCAACGCTAGATATATTCTCCACAAATTTTTTTCCACTATCAAAATAATAAAATATCACACTAAATATACCTTTCCACAGATCATCTCCCACTAACAATATAATAAAATATCATCGCTAGAGATATTCTCCACATATTTTCTCCGACTATCAAAATAATAAAATATCACGCTAAATATATTTTTCCACATATTTTCTCCCACTACTAGCAACATAATAAAAGATCACCCCTAAATAGAGATTTTCTTCCAATAGCAAAATAATAAAATATCACACTTAATATATTTTTCCACATATTTTCTCCGACTAGCAAACTAATAAAATATCACGCTAAATATATTTTTCCACGAATTTTCTCCCACTAAAAAAATAATAATATATTTTTTCACAAATGTATTCCCACTAGTAAAATATCCTATTAAGTATATACTTGAAAAAAGTTGAAAATCAATTTTTACTTTAAGAAAAATCAAATCTCTACCCTATATACCATCTATATCATCTATTGATGACATGATAAGTATAAATAGAGGCACCTGTATATTATTTCCGATAACATATATTTTTAAGGAAAAAAATAATATAAATTAACTTTGAAAAATATAACATGTACCACGCAAAGCATTTTCTCCTACTAGCAATAAAATATGACGCCAAATATATTTCACACATTTTTTCTATCACAAGCAAAACAATAAAATATGTATATCTTCCACATATTTTCTCCAACTAGCAAAATAATAAAATATGGTGCTAAATATATTTTCCACATATTTTCTCCCACTAACAAAAACAAAACACGCTACATATATTTCCCTGATAAATTCAGAACTTATCATTAATAAAAATAAAACATGATACATATATTTCCCTTGATAAATTCAAAACTTATCATTAAGCAAAATATGGATCTGATAAATTCTTGATACTAAATGATTAAAAAAAATGTTGGCATAAACAAATGCCAAAAAGTTAAAATAATAAACAAATGTCAAAAAGTTAAAATAATATAAAAGAATGACAATGAACTTCTTGATTGTGCAGAACACAAAAACTCAATCCAAGATATTCTTGTTGTCTGACTTCATTAGAACCTGAAGAAAAATACAAAGTTAGCATAAAAGTTATTATAATTAAAAATTAATCACATTTCATATTACCTTTAACATAAACTTAGTCGTTCTCATCCTCAATAAGATCATCAGAAGTGCTCAGATAGTCATCTACAATAGAATTATGCACAATATACAAATGAATACAAAGTTATTATTATTTTTATCATGACTAATAAAAGATCTAAAATGAGTTGAACCAAATAAAATTGATTAATACCTGTCGTGTAATTTTGGACAATTGTGCTTGTCATGTGATTGTCCATGAAGTCCACATCCAAGGTAAAATCTTCCTTTCAGAATTTTCTTTTCCTTGGATGACTTTAGCTTTTTTCCACATCCCTTTGCCCTCACTTTTGACGGATCGTTGATATTTTCATATTCTTCAGCAATATTTCCTTCTGCAAGTTGTGGGTTCATTTTTTTACCGCTATTGATCTCCCTCACTCTAATATGTAAATTTTCAAAAGCATTTAGTATCATGTCAGTGCCAACATCAGTTAAGGATGCATCATCCACCAATAATATAGCCGTATGAGATAACTTCCCATGACGCATCACTAAGGGTACATCTTCAATTTCATTTATGCATATGCCATTTTTATAAATTATCAATCCCACTTTTGCATTCTTTGTCCACCTATGCATGATATACTTCTCAGGTAACTTAAACAATTGATTGACTCTGAAATATACCAGCATATGTCTGCATGAGATTCCTTCAAACAAAAACTTGTTACAACTGCATGAAAGGATGTCCAGTTCTTTGTTGTATACCAAATGTCGATGTCGAGAGCCGTCTTTTTCTTGAACCCTTTTAACATAGTAAACCTCACTGAGAAATTTAACACAAGATCAATGCGATATGCATTACTTTCTTCAATTTCATCTTGAAAGCTCCAAAACTTATCCCTTGTATATAAATTTCTCATTTGGCTTTCTATTGCCCATAACGACTTGCATTTTCCTTGGTTTTGCACCAAGTAGTGCAAGAATGGGGGAAGTGCGTCAATTCTATGATTTAAAGCATTATATGTTTTTTTTTATCTAGCATATTTATCCTTTAATATGGGTTACCTACTATAGAGGCTTTTGTATGTAACCTTTGCATGTTCTTTCTTTTGGGTGTTATATGTAAATTTTGTTTAATTTTTTATCTGGGACCTTTTTATGTTGTTTTCTTGAAATGGAATCACACAACACACACTCATATCTCTGCATGTTCTTTCTTTTGGATTTTATATGTGAATTTTCTTTAATTTTTTATCTGGGGCTTTTTTATGTTGTTTTCTTGAAATAAAATCACGCAGTACACACTCATATCTTTGCATGTTCTTTCGGTTGGGTTTTATATGTAAATTTTCTTTAATTTTTTATCTGGGGCTTTTTTTATGTTCTTTTCTTGAAATAAAATCACACAGCACACACCCACACACACATGCTTTGCAGGGACCCGGAAAATACTGAGGGAGGAAAGAGAGACAGCAGTAGGCATAAGGCCGAAGAGGAGCTGTCTGCCCTACAAAAACAGAATTCTCTACTACAGAATAATCAAAAAGTTCTAGAGCAACTTACTGTTATCCGTCAGGAAAGTATTGGTATTTGCCAACAGATGAAGTTGGATCCCTCATCCAGGAAAGGAACCAGAAACTCCTTTTAGAGCGCAAACACCAAGTGTGCGTTTCCAAAATGCTTCGGAACAACATACAGTTGGACCAGGAGGTTCGGCTTTATCACAAAGTAATTATGGAGCTCCACAACAGGATAATCTAAGTTATGAGAATAGAGAGTGAGGGGACCCAATGACCCTTGGTTTTTTTACGGTGTATCTATTTATTTCATATCTACTGATCAGACGTATGCTTTTTGTCGCAAATCTGATAAACAAAGCTATAGGAAGATGGTGCCACCGAGAATTTAAACTGGACTATAGGGGGTACTTGGAGAACATTTAGACCATATAGGTTCCAAGCTAGGCATAGAGGCTAGCTCGGGTGGAGTAGTTCAACTGAAGGAGTAAGTGCAAATCTTTACAAGATTCACCATAAAAACATATGCATATGCCAATTTCAAACTCATACTGCATCATTGGGTTTTGCAGGCATACTGATACTAGTTAGTTCCAGCACCTGTTGAGAGAGACGAATAACCGAGAGGGCACGCAAAGGATATTTTGATTTTTTTTTTACTTAGGACTTGAAAATTGTAATCTGAATCTCATTGTTCACTCAACCAACTATAAACGCATGGAAAATTACAGTGTTTAAAAGAGAAATAAACATAGAAAAATGCAACACATGAGAATGTGTTGCCAACTTTAGTGTACACTGCAGTCTAAGAATGACACTACGATATACTGCTTGTCCTTGTCTGAGATTGCTTGGTTGATTGAAATAATGAAAGTAGAGTTTCATGAAATGTGTAGTAGAAGATTAGATTAAACATGTCTTTAATCTCTTCCTATGTGTCATTTTCCATTTCAAATTCCAAACCTTTTATTTATTTTTTTATCGTAGTTTTTGGGTTGATTGGTTATGGCAATAGTGGTTTTAAGAACACTATGGGCAGAACAAGCTTATGAAGAGGCTTGACATAAACTATAAAAAGAAAGAAAAAGAAAAGATGAAAAATCCCCTCCGTCTGAAATTATCCATCAAATTACTATTTGGAGATGCTGAGTCTACCACCTTCTATTTTTAGCATTTCAGAATGATCCATAATTCCGGGTCATGCTTGCAAAAAGCTTGAATACAGCCTTTCACGAGTTTATATTGGTGAAGTTGGTGAGGTTCTTTAATTAGGTTTTGAGGTCATTAGAACCCCATTTTTCTTATGTAATTTATTTAGAATCAAGATATTATGACAATCAGTTCATATCAGAACCAAATAAAATTTTTGTATAGTATTCCATTGGCGTTTATTTGGTTGATCTGTTTGAAGGCTGCATTATTCCATGATTTCCTTCTATTTCCCGGCCACTCTCTACCGCGGCCCCTCCCTCCCTTTCCCCCACATCATAACTGCCATACAATTCCTGTCATTTTCTGGACTTTCCTATTTCTTCTTTACCTTTTCATCGCAGAGGATAATATTGAAGAAAATAATCAATATGAAATCCTATATGATGGAGTGAGCACGTTAAACAAGGTAACTTATCTCTTATCTAATGTACAACATAACCCAAATAATATGAAATTAACATAGGCTTAATATCTACGTTTTGGAGCTTATACTGTGTCCACACCCCCCCTCCTCTCTTGGGCGCTTGATGCTTTTCGCTAGTTACTAATTACTGCAAAAATAAATATACATTCGTTCACTATTAATGAGTTATGTTAGGAAATTATGCAATGTGGACACGAGTCTCAATTCAAGTGGGGGGAGAGAAACCAAAAAAATAATGGAGCAGCTTATATTGAAAGAATCTTTTTCAAGGTAATAGCCAGGTGTTGGGGTTACATACACTTGCCTGATAAATTTCCTGGTTTTGTTCTACAGAAATATCACTATTATTTTCCCTTTATCATGACGTTTTTATGTCTTAAATTTCACCAGATTGCTTGTGATGTGAGATATGGTCATTGAATTATTGACTTTTTGGGCTCGTTTTCATTAGCTCATATTATTTAGTTTGACTTCATCTATCCACAAAACTAGAACTTGTGAAATATTTAGCTATATTTGCTTTTATCGTTTCCATTAATACCACATGTACATTTGTAGTTCTAGTTATGCTTATCTATTATGATCAATTGTCTCCATCATACTATCTGAAAACAATGAAAAGATACAAGAAATCAAGTAGATGGTCCTTGTAATTGATATTCATGTGTTATGTTACAACCATTGTATCTATTCATTTTCAATTTTATCAGGGAAGAGCGTGATAGGGTGATAAAGATTATTAGTTCACGGGTTAGTGACTGGTCTACTGAAGCAGGGGAGAAAGTTCTATTGCTAGCTCTCCTGGAAAGACAACTGACCGTGGTATTATTTTTGAAGAAATCCGAAAGTGATTCAATGTGGTATATACTTCTTATATTCAATAATACATCTCTCATCTCCATGCACATCAGATGTTGAAAACGCGATTCAAGAAGCTAAAAGATGGTTTCAAGACAAGAAAGTGGGACCAAGTTTAGTGACAGAGTTGGCACGAGCAATCAACCTTAACTCGACTGCACTTGAACATGTTTGTATTTTTTTATTTCTTGGTGTTATTGTTATTGTTGTTGTTGTAGTTTTAGATGGGGAACAATTTTCATGCCATTACACGTTAAGGTTTTCTTTTTCATTTATCGTGTGCTTCATAGTTACCTATTATGTACCTAGATTTTTCCTATATAGTTTTCTTAAGGATGCATGTTCTTACGGATTCATCAAGCATCTTTATCAAGAACAAGTTTATCCGATGATTTTTTACCATATAGGGTTGAAACTGGGGGAGGGTCACATGAGGATGTTGCTAGGTCCTATATGAAGTACAGGCCACCTTGGACATCTCCAGGGGGAATATTGAGTCAAGAACCCCCTTTGTTACGTCCCCATGTCCCCACACTGGGGACATGGAGGTGAAAAAAGAAAAGAGAGCGATGGGATTTCTCTCGCTTTTGGCATAGCGGGCCCCCAGTGGGAGGCTCGCACGACGGGCTATTAGCTCAGTGGTAGAGCGCACCCCTGATAATTACGTCATTGCGTCCGGGCTGTGAGGGCTCTCAGCCAGATGGATAGTTCAATGTGCTCATCGGCGCCTGACCCTGAGATGTGGATCATCTAAAGCACATTAGCATGGCGTACTCCTCCTGTTCGAATCGGGTTGGAAACCAAACCTCTCCTCATAAGGATAGATGGGGCGATTCGGGTGAGATCCAATGTAGATCCAACTTTTGTTTCACTCGTGCATTGTTTCTATCTACTATTATCTAAAAATAATCAAATTATTAATGACTGGAAGAAACCAAGAAATCACCTCTTACATGCGAAATTATAAAAGATCTCCTTTAAGATCAAACAATTCCATCGAAGCTTTGTATATGCTAAGTTCATGAGTTGGAGATAAGCGGACTCGAACCGCTGACATCCTCCGCAGGGTAAACCACTGCCTCTCATGCCCCCGACTGATTCTACCATAGAGGCCAATGATAGAAAATAACTCCCCCTCTCCCCCCGAACACAGCTTACAACTTTCAACCATTTCCTGCCAAAATCCACGCTAGGAGATTAAGAACATAAATCCAGTAGCCCAAACAAGATACCCAAATAAGAACGTCCATGCCCAGACCGATAAACTATTCATACCAAAAGGGTTATATCCATTGATAAGTTGCGAGGAGTTTAACCATAAATAATCTCTTAGCCAGCCCATCAAATAAGTGGAAGATTCATTAAACCGTAAAACGTTACCCTGCCATTAATAGAATATTTTTGGTGTAGAAAGTCTCAAATTCCCCCTTGACTACCCTATTCGTACATCGAGTTGGGGGAAATGGAATTTTACTTTTTATTTCTCAAATGGGCAGTTTCGCTGAATCAAGCGAAGTATCACAAATCTTTCGGCCCATCCTGTATATTGTCTTTTTCATTCCATGTTGGAATATAACCTTAATTTATTTCTTGTTATTAGTTAGTTATTAGACGAGATTTTACAAAAAAATTCTTTCTAGGAGAGAACAAATATTTTATTATTATTATTATTTTGTTCGGTGCGAAGACAAGACAGAGGAAAAGCCACCCCTTATCATTATTTTTTTCTCATATACAAGGAAATGATTCAGTTCCATAGCTATAGATCGTATTTCTCGAATTAGTAATCGAAATAATTCTGGAGCATCCTCGGGATTAGGTATTGTTCCTCCAATGACCTGGACCAATAGGGAAATCCCAATTCATTGGGCCTTTCGATATAATCAAATAGAAAGCCCCAAGGGAGCCATATTCTAGGAGCCCAAACTATGTGATTGAATAAATCCTCCTCTATCTGTTGGGGGTCAAGGGCTCCTTCCCCCGCCCCTTCTTCAAACTTCGATTCGTATTTTTCATAGAGAAATCTCTGATCAAAGATAGAACAAGATCCATTTTACATCTATTTTTCTTCTTTTTGTTGTTGCTTGAATATAAAATATTCAATTGAATATAATTATAATAAAAAAAATAAGAAAAGCCTTTTTTGTTTTCAAATCGAATAAATCATTATTTATATATAATTATATAATTATTATATAATTCATTGGAACAAAAAAAAGCCCGGCTTGGTATGCCTTCCCTTCCTTTTAGTTTGAGTCCGCGTCTCTTAAATTAAAGCTACGGTATCCCACTGACTAGGCTGGGCCATGAGAATAAGAAGTGCCTTTTGAACAAAATCAACACAAGGAGTCTTGCTTATTTTTTAGTTCAATTGTTCGCGCGATCGAACTCGTCTTTTAGATACTTTTAGATAAAATAAATTTCTGATTTGTGGATCTCTCTCTCTCTCTCTCTCTCTATATATATATATATATATATATATAATAGAATAGAGAAAGAAGATATATAATAGAATAAAGAAAGAAGAGAGAAAAGTAAGATTCCTTACACGAATCGTTTCTGGATTATAATTAGAACCTCCCCTTTTTTGGATCCACCTCACATCAATAACCCGGCAGAACCAACCAGATTGACCTAGAAACTAATTCAATTCGGAGTTGTTGGTGTTTATGCCGATCGATCATAGAATAAAAATTTAGATTTATTCCGATTAAGCTTCATTCCTATTAATCTGGAAGGTTTTCTCAGATACAAGGAAATGATTCAGTTCCATAGCTAAAGATCGTAGTTCTCGAACGAGTAATCGAAATGATTCT
>JAUEKW010141275.1:0-10871 GCA_032274785.1 Ajuga reptans
ATTTCCACCGATATCGATATTTCACCGATATTTCCGTAAAATTGAAATACCGATATTTCCGTAAAAGCCGATATTTTCATCCTTGTGTGCACCTGATGCACACAAGTTTTTGCCGTATAAATACTCAACTTTGAAATTTATACTAAGCTTTTGTAAATATATATAAATTCCTCTTACGGGCATGAATTTTGAGTTTTTTTCAATTAGGTGTATATATTTTGAATTTTATTCTCATTTAGGGCTTATGTCTTGAAAAATTAGAAATATTATCCGATGTACGAAAGGTTCAGTACTATATATCTAAAATTTTAATCTATTTCGTACTAGTTTTTTTTCAATCTACTCCATATTGAACTTTTTGTATATCGGATGATGTTTTATTTTAGCAAGACGCAATGCCTGAATTCAGAATAAAATTTAAAATCTAAGCCCTAATTGAGAAAAACTTAAAATCCAGGCTCCGAATTGAGAATTTCCGAAATTCAGGCCTTGTATAAGATACATGTTCCTTAATTTCGTCTTTCTTTGTTTGACAAAATGTTAGTATAAATTACAAAAATAACTATTTAGACCCCATTTCACTTAAACATTTTTGTCCTGATCCTTATTTCTCCATATTATTTCTAAAATATCCCACCCCTGCAATATTTACTGTATTTCGTGGAAATAATTTCATGGTAAACTACAATATTGTGTAACATGTGTGAGGATTCGTGGCAATCATGCCACAGTGACAAGGACAAATATGTTAAAGAAGGTTATAATCATATTAAAAAATACTAAAATTATAGTATAGTCACAACGTAATAATTATAGTAAAATTTACAAAAATGACTTTCACAGTTTCCCCTATGATGAGGAGTGGGGGGCAGCTTTGGTGATTTTAAAGAACATTACTGATTCTCTCTTTTTTTTTTAAAACAAATATTCGTTGGATACGTCAAATTTAGAAGGGCTTCTATAATACCCCGGGTGTATCGGTATACCAATAAATTTTCACCTTTTAGTAATAATCTTTCTGCTACCTGAAAGGTAGGTTGTTCATATAAAATAATGATTTAAACATTCATGGGCATATCCACCATGCACTTGGCAGACATTCCAACATTATTAAAATAAAATAAAAATTTAATTGGGTTTCATGACTTTCATTGTTCCCTCATTTCCTTTTAATTTTTGTTTTATTTTTGTTTTTGTTTTTGGGGTTTGAGTTCGTCTGAGCATTCTAGTGTTCTCTTTTCATTTTTTTCCCTTTTAACTTTTTTGTTTTTCTTTTCTTGTCAGCGATCGATCATCTTTTTTTTCTTCTAATGTACTATTTTCTTTTCTTTTTCTTTTTTTTTTCTCTTTTTCCGTCATTATATTTTAATTTAGTTCTTTCTCCTAGTATGTAATTATAGGCGTGTAAGGATAGAATAATAAATTCTTTCTTAAAAGTCAAATTTAAAATTTAAAATTATTTAAATTAGTCAAATATAAAGTACATTATACTATACTAGTACAGGCCATATAAAAGAATTAAAATTAAAAAAAAAAGTATGAATTTCACGACAATAACAATAATATATGTTGCATATTTGTGTGTGTGAATAAGTTTGAATATGATTTGAATCACATTTCAATATTAAACATAATATAATTTATATAATAAAGTAGTTTTATTACCACTAATGGAAGTACATATATTTAGATGATTTTGCCTAAATAAATAAATAAAATTTAAATAATAAATATTAAAAAAATTGTACAATAGTAAGTTTAATTGAGATGTATTTAAGAATAAATTATCTTATTCATATATAATAGGTAATGTCTTTTCACCTTCAATTTCTCGACCTCATAGGAGGTTGAAATCAAAGTTTTATTAATTAGGGCAGACACAAAATATAACAAATTTGAGATTTCCAATCGAGTTTCCTTAGCAACTATGGTAAGACACAACTGAAATTATTGGCTTCAAAAAAAAAAAATCGAAACTATTGGTAGTTACAATATTAAGGATGAGATTGTTATTATTGAGGCGGTTATTTTGGAGAGTGGGCTGTTTCTTTCCTTGTTATTTTAATTTTTCTAATTATTTTTTATTTATAGAAAATACCTACGACTAAAATTCCTCTGTTTAAGACACGTGGCTCTAGTGGCCATTCTTTTAGTATATTAAAGATTAAAGATTAAAGATTAAAGATTAAAGATTAAAGATAACATAATTACTGTTATAATTACACAATTTTATTTTTAACTAATTAATCCACTATGTCACTACAAAAAAAAAATCATATTAGAAACGGAAATTAGTAACGGATAATATATGCTTCTGAATAAAAATGAAATAGAAAAAGAATAGTGACGGAAAGTGGCAAAAAATTATTAGTATCTAATTAGTGACGAAATAACAACTAAATATGATACCCGTCTCTATTATGTTGGTAATTTGGTCTCTAATTTTACAATAGAGACGAAAGTTCCATCACCAAATTTAGAAACTGAATAAATCGGTCTCTAAAATTTAGAGAGGATCATTATAGAGACCAAACATTTAGTCTAAATTCCGTCACTACTTTAGTTTAAAGACATATATCATATAATTATAGACGAATTTTTCGGTGTCTAATTTAATTTTTTATTGTAGTGGATAAACTATGAGTGTGTTTGGTTTGGGCTGGGGGTGGTTGAGGTACTGTAAGTTGGAGTGTTTAGATGGCTGGAGAAGTAAAAATGTGTGTTTGTTTTATGAGTTGGAGGAGTGATTGGATGGTTGATTAATAATATTTAAATGGAATATGTGATTTGATGTGTGTAAGAGGTTGTTGGTTGAAGAGAGAGAAAGAGAGAATGATTGTGATTATTTGATGTGTGTAAGATAATGTTAATTAAAGAGAGATGAGAGTGGTTGGATAGGTTGAGCCAAACTCGATTTAGCCAAACATATATTGCCCAAAGCAAACACACTCTATGGCTGTGTTTGCTTGGGTTTGAAGGCTGCTGAGGCACTGTTGACTGAAGGAAACCAGCTGAGAAAAAGTAGAGTAGAGGCACTGTTGACCAGCTGGGTTTGAAGGCTGCTGAGACACTGTTGACTGAAGGAAACCTGTTGTGCTAAACCCAAGCAAACACAACCACATATGTGCAATCAAATATGACACGTGACAATCATTGGAGCATAATTATTCTATTGATCAATAATAATTCATTTTATGTCAAGTCATAAGATTACAATTTATGATTTAAATAACCAAAAGAAAAACTAATACGCAATCATGCAATTTGAATGTATAAAATCCACGCATTCGTTATTTTGTATTTGTACCAAATAATTAATTAGTTGGTAATAAACATGAGTTAAACTAGCTTGCTAAACTACAAACATTTAGTTTAACTTATACACAATATATCTGACGGTAAAATATTTCATTCAAAATAAACAGTCATCTCTTCGGTAATTTAAGCTATATATGAAGAATACACTCATTTCTTTACTGAAGTTAAGTTATAGATGATAAATTCCTACAAACTTGCTTATGAAAAGGTTAAAAAGAAAGATATTGAGACTTCAATCATTTACACGGAACAACATCTATAGACTTATAAAACGAGACATCGACTTTAAAAAAAAAAAAAATTTATTCTGGAATAATTTTTTTTTTTTAAACAGGACTATCATTATGAGATGGAGAGTAACATTTTACATTAAAAGTACAATTAAGTCCAATAATATCTACAAACTGTATTCATTTATATATTAATTAAAATAAAATAACAAATAATTTCTAAGTGAACAAATATTAAACAAAGTAGTTTTAGGACAAAAACTATAGGAGATATCAGAAATCTTGCATAAATTTAAATTTGCAGATATTAATATTTTAATAGTCAAGATATTTTCCATGACTCTGGAACTTAATTTAATCGATTATTTATTTATTAATAATGAGGAATGAATGTTTTGCTCATATTTTATTATATTAAATCCTAGAACTCTAAGATATAATATTAATTTCAGGTAATTTCTCATTTACAAAAATTATTCAACTACTACAAAATTTCAATTATTTAAAAATGACCCAAATTCATATTTCAAACCCAAAGACAAATTATTAAAAGTCCACAACCCAAATAATTCTTGAAGGTCACTAATCTACTATAATAGGTAAATTTCCAGGTGCACCATAAAATTCCTCCAAATTTAGTCGTTTTTTTATAAGATGTGATATACAATTGTCAAAAGTTAGAAAGGTTGAAATTGATTTGTAATGACTTCCATAAATCATAACCAAACACTTGATAGCAAAAAGTAAAGAAGTAAAATTAGAAATTATTAAAAGTGAGTATAAGGAGTGAGAAGACACTCTTTTGAGGTGTCAATGGTGATCAAGAAATCACCCTTTTGTTTTGTATATTGGCAAACAACTAATCCACTACCAACACTTGAAACAGATGAAGCAAAAACACGAATACTAGCCGATTTTACCACTGATACTTGGCAGCCACAAGAACCTCCTCGTAATTCTGCGCCGCGTTGTCCCAACTCAGATCCTGCGTCATCCCTCGTCTCTGGAGCCCTGCCCAGCTCTCCTTATACTGTCGATAAGTCAATAAACAGTTCCCCAAAGCATTTATCAGCTCATTCGCCTCAGCCCTGCCGAAAGTCCACCCAAGGCCCGACTCCTCATACGGGTTAAAAGGCTTCACCGTATCTCTTAGCCCGCCAACAGCATGAACAACCGGGATTGTCCCATACCGCATTGCATATAGCTGGTTCAGCCCACATGGCTCGAATCTTGACGGCATCAAAATTATGTCGGCACCAGCAGTTATCCGGTGGGCCGTCTTGACTGAGAACCCTACCCATCCTCGGGCTCTGTCGTTGTACTGTCCCTCGAATCTCCTAAGCAACTCTTCAAGATCGGGCCGGCCCGTTCCCAGCATGACCAGCTGCACGTCCTGGTCCATCATCCACGGGACTGCTTCAGCTATCAGATCGACGCCTTTTTGGTTATCAAGTCTCCCGATGAATCCGATTAACGGGACGTCTTTGCGTACGGGTAAACCGAGCTCCCTCTGGAGAGCGGCCTTGCACTGAGGTTTGCCTGTGTGTAAGGTTTCGAGGGAGTAGTTAACGTAGCCATCGGACTGGAGGTGGACGTCTAACTCCGGGCTCCAGTCTTTTGTGTCGATTCCATTGACAATGCCTCGGAATTTCCAGTCGTTCTCCTTTATGATCCCGTGTAGTCCCCACCCGCCTTCGGAGGTCTTTAGCTCCCAAGCATACCCGTGACTGACTGTGACTATACGGTCAGCAGCTTTTAGACCGGCCGCGAAGATGTTGAAGTGGTCACCTCCGACCGGATCATACATCTTGAAGTGGTTCAAGTAGTGAGGTGGAAGATCCACGTAGTTGAAATCATCCAGAGGACCACGACCCTGGTTCGTAAAAAGTTTTGGAAAAAATAAGAACAAGAGATGAAAACCATCGTTGAGCACAAATGATAATAGATATCACATTAACTAGCAATACGACAGACAAACAACATCTAGTCTTCCAGAAGCCTCCGTGTATGTTCACGCAAGTTCAGCTACTTGTGGTTCAGTGTCATCAAAACGAATGTGCATTTTATGCTAAATGTTATTTCATATTCTGGTTAATCCTTTACCATAAAAGTCACAGTCTCGGAGACTATACAGTGTACGAGGAACAAACCTGATGAGCAATGTTGTGAATCACAAGGACTGATCTCGCGTATTTCATTAACCCATTGTCTCGATAGTATGCCTTGAGGTAGACTGGCAATAAGGCGGTGTGCCAATCATTGGCAATGAAAGCTAAATTTCCATCTCCATAGCAGACTCCACCACATGGAACATACCAAGGAACCTGTAGTCACCAATATTTCCGAATCACATCATGTTCAGACACACACACACACACAAATCGAACATGCTACCGCGCTGTTCCCTTTATAAGAATATTTCTTTAATGGTGATTAGTCCTATATATATTTATTTATGAAAGTACGCAAAATAAAAAATAGAATAATCACAGCTTCTGATTATACCTCTACGGCGGCTTTGCAGAACAAGACCATGCGCTTTAGAATATCCTGCAAGAAAAAGCACAAGAGAGAGAGAGCATGTTAAAAATCTCTGTAGTTGTTTATACAACTCTTTCAGAACCTGAATCATCAGCTTGTAGAAACATAAAAAGTAGGACATTTAGATTAAAAATCATAAACGTACTTACCAAACGGCTTCCTCCATATATATTATTCTCTATGTGCCGAAAGGCAGGGCTATCAATAAAAACAAAATCTACACCGTCGATGTAAGCGTGGAAGTAATTGACCTCAAAATCCTGCAAGAAATCATATAATGTTACAAAACTTAACTATATGAAAGAATTTAAGTCACATAATCTTTATTTACCTGACCATCTACTTTATATCTCTTTCTAACACCTGAATCTTGTGCTTCGGCATAATTACCATAGCGAGGAACAACCACCTATCAGTTACCAAAAAAGAAAAACGTGGAAAAAATCAGGTGTGGAAGAGTTCACCAGACTATCTTGAATAGACGACATGTAAAACTTTCGGTTAATGCTCTACAGATGAGGAATTAGGTATAGAATAAGAAGTTACCATGACTCTGTGTCCACGCCTAGCCAAAGCCTTAGGCAAAGCCCCGGCAACATCTCCAAGCCCACCTGAGGAACGATATTCATAATTAATCACAGTAGACAACCCATATAAAAATAATAAATGTGATATGGAAGGACAAATGATTTGATGGTTTCCTTACTGAAAATTATTGTAACATGCAGTACCGGACGAGAAAGAAAATGCAAAATACATGCCCGTATATCTCGAAGAAATAGGAGGCTATCAAACCTGTTTTAATCCAAGGAGCACATTCTGCAGCAACTATTACTACGTTCATCACGTTCGCCCCAGCCAGTGGAGGGGGTTGCACGTCTTCATACGTGGGACCTTGAACGTTAAAATTCGCATCCCCTGGTTTTCGTTCCATTACATCTTCTTCCTTCCTATAAGGTCTATCATGCAGAACTGCTGTCTTTACAGTAGTATCTTGAAACTTTCTGTCAGAAACGTCTTCCTTGCTAGGCCGTTTGTAGAGTAGAGTTCCAGACTTTAAAGTAGTATCCTTCAAATTTCTCTCTGACTCGTCTTCAGTGGATCTCTTTGAAGCAGATGATATAACCTCTTTAGTGTTTTTCAACTCCTTGGAACCATTATAATTTGAAGAAGGCTCTGAACTAGGTCCCACAGGCACAGATGGTACTTCCTTGGATTCTTTTCGTGTACTGGCAGCAAACGGAGTTCCATTACCAGCAAGGTCTTTTCCAGATTCTGCAACTGACATATTTAACATAGATGAAGCTGGATATTCATTCATCTCATCTTGCGGAATCGACAATGCTAGTCGAAAAAAATTAGAGCTTATGGCCCGGATCTATATCAGTACCTTGGGTTTTTCCAGGGATACTCTCCTTATTAGGCAGTTCACTGCCTTCTGTATCAATTATGCTATTTTTAATGGATGAGACTATTTTTCTTCTTTCAGCAATCTGCCAAGCAACATCATAGAAAAACATCACTTGCTTAGCTTTGATAAGACACGAAAACAAAAAAGAAGGCAAAAGTAAGGGATAATACATCCCAATTGAATACTCCATGCTTCAACTGAACGAAACAAGTAATTCAAGTGATGTAGAGAAGAAAGGATAATCAAGATCATTGCACATTGGTAATGTCAAGATAATTTTTTGCGCAGAGACCAACCGAAAACTGTGTGTATATAAGCTTAACAATTTAGAAATCCACAGAACTGAGTGAAATTCAAGTAATTATGCAGCTTAATGCAAAAGTTGCAATAAGTTTTTGCCATATAAGCATTTTCATTAATCTTTAAAATTCTCAGAACTTATTAAAATGTAACTAACTGTGCAGCTTTTTGCAGACAATGTTTTATTACAGCCCAAAAGGAGAGAATGCAAAAGTTGCAATAAACCTCTCTTTGGACAAATATATTTTGCATCATTTCTATATGGGCCCCAATCTCAATGTCAATAAACTGTCAGTTAATCGGTTAGCTTATAAATGCTAAATAAATTTAAATGGGAACAAGTAATGATTATTTTTCAGTTCTTTCGCGGATTCTGGATTATTCTATCAGAATATACAAAGCCTCAAAATAATTCAAGAGAACGCATTATTACTTTTTCAGATAAAGAAAAAAAAAATGAGAACGATAAATTGATACAAGAACCTGTTGCAAAAGCTCTCTTTGTATTGCAAGTGCCTTTTTACTCTTTTCAATTGTGGCCTGTAAAGCCTCCTCCGACTCATCACTCGTCTCGCCTTGCCCACTTCCCTCCGTCGTGGCTTTCACATGCTGAGTTTTCCACCTCCGCCGTCTATCGCCGCCGCACCCACCGCAGCTGAAAAGATCCACCGTCGAATTGCTCGAAAATCCAGATAAATTACAATCTGTAATTCCGGCAACTACCACATACTTTCGTTGCCTGAATGCTGGCGTAGAAGTAATGGGTCGGTGATGATTAGCACCGTGAACAAGTATAGAACTGTCGACTCCAGTTGGGAAAGCACCCATCGACGCCATTTAACTGTTCGACTATTTGCTTCACCGAAAAGGGGATTTTTCAAGATTTCAGCTGAGCAAGCTACCCAGTGGAAAATGAAGCAAGCCCAATTGAGAGATTAGAAAATAAAGAAATCGAATCAATTATAATTGTAATCAAGGGACATTACTTCCCAGAGATGGTGTGTGATGGAAAATAAGGGAACACCATGGACAGAACTCCGAGAAATTGGAGCAGGATGTCTCTGTTACAGTGGCTGGTATGAAGTAGGACCCACCGATGAAAAAAATCATGGATGTACCGAGATCCGTTTGCGGCTGAGATTGAGCGGGCCAGCGAAATTAGATTGCAATGCAAACCAGAAATTTCAGGTTATGGTTGATGTTCAGCTCATCAATCCACCACAAACAAGATCCCGGATATGGCACGTGGGTAATGTGTTTGGATTGATATATCTGTCCTGTGATATGGCTTTCTTTTTTACACGTGTGATCCTATCTTGTGTTTCTACAGGTTTTTAATTTTAAATTTCATTAGTATATATATTGTGAGTGTGACAGCAAAATTTGTTGGACACTACATCAAAGAAGCTGCTGATCAAACAACAGAAGTTAAATGGATTTAAGAAAGAGTTGGGATATTG
Organism: Ajuga reptans; assembly: GCA_032274785.1. Lineage (NCBI taxonomy): Eukaryota > Viridiplantae > Streptophyta > Magnoliopsida > Lamiales > Lamiaceae > Ajuga > Ajuga reptans. Next base: position 9,261 of record JAUEKW010141275.1, read on the forward strand.
TGCAACGGTCAAAAGGAGGTTAAAGCAAGCCAAGAAACTGAGATCACTTTTGACAGTTATAACTATCAAAGGTTCACTGTTTGTTAGTTAATTTTTCTTGTTTCTGTTAGGGTGTTTCTGGTCATTTTGATTGAGCCATGTCTGCAGCTAGATTAGTATATATTCTTGCTTTTCACATGTATTCAATGTACGTAGAATTCAAGGAGTGAATAGTTACGGATTAGAGAGGGAAACAACACACCAAAACAGCTCACCAGAATCTGGCCACGTTAAATCTTGATCTTGTTATCTGTTTGATTCATTCCATTAGATCTTATTCAACACCACATGAAACATAACATTCATTGCATTGTCATTTGATCTGGAGTATTAATGATGTTGCCTTCAAAGTGTTTGTTGGTTTGTCTAAGTGAGTTATCTTGGTGTGAGCATTGTTATACAACATATATCATGGAATTGTTATGAGTCACAAGAGTGACCTATGTATTTTGTGGACATATAGCTCAATGCTTATCCTAAAAGTGGGTCAGAAGAACGACAATGCCGGAAATACGATAATGCAGAAGCACGATAATGTCGGAAGCACGACAATGTGAAAGCACGACAATGCGGAAACACGATAATGTGGAAACCCGACAATGCCGGAAGCACGACAATGCAAGCACGACAGTGCTAGAAGCACGCCAATGCAGAAGAACGACAATGCAAGAAGCACGACAATGCAAGCACGACATTGCTAGAAGCACGACAATGTACAAGCACAACAATGCAAAAAGCACGACAATGTGGAAGCACGATAATTCAAGAAGCACTACAATGCAAGCACGACAATGCAAGAAGCACGACAATGCGGAAGCACGAAAATTTAAGAAGCACGACAATACAAGCACGACATTGTAAGAAACACAACAATGCGAAAGCACGACAATTCAAGAAGCACGACAATGCAGAAGTACGAGAAAATTTTCTATAAATAGGCTCATTTGTTGAATAAAATATATACGATTTTCACTTAGAATCTCTACTTTGGCTTATGTTCATGTTCTTGTAGTTTCTATTACGAATATTTTGCAACACGTTATCAGCACGAGTTTAACTCAAGAAGGATACAAATGGAAACCGTTGAAAAGGAAACCTATTGTCTATTTGATAGCGCAACGATGCACACAATATTATCTAACAAGAATTATTTCTCAAGTATGACTATGTGTAAAATACAAGTCAAAACCATATCTGGTTCCGCAGAAATTATAGATGGCTCTAGTAATGCAACAATTATGTTACCAAATGGTACCATCTTGCATATTGAGAATGCATTATTATCCAGAAGATAAAAAAGAAACTTGTTAAGTTTCAAAGATGTATGCCAGAATGACTATCATTTAGAAACACTGATTGAAAGTGACAAAGATTGTCTATGCATCACATCTTTTAAGATGGGGAAAAGGGCTATCCATGAAAAATTTGAAGCAAGGACTTCTGGCTTATATTATGTGCCAATTCGAGCTATTGAATTATATGCTACCATGCCTTAGAAATTAGTGAATCCAGAAATATTTGGATTATGGCATGACCGCTTAGGGCACCCCGGTACTACAATGATTCACATAA
>JAUEKW010141286.1:0-10870 GCA_032274785.1 Ajuga reptans
TACAACCCATAAATATTAAACGCGCACAAATATGTTTTTCATTTATGCGGGTTAAATGGGTTAATGGGTTGACACGCAAAATTAGCGGGTTGGGTATGGGTTTTAATTTCCTGACACGTTTAATAAATGGGTTGGGTTTGGGTTTGAAGAATTTACCCATGAACCCACTACAACCCAACCCATCAACCCAACCCAACCCATATTGCCACCCCTAGGATAAATCTCTTTGGATTGATACGGAAATCTTATTTTAATTTGAACATCTTAACGTACGTTATGTTGCATCAAATTGAGTTACTCAGCTAGATAAAGTATCTTAATTAATTTTGAAAGTGAAATTGTAATAATTAAATGGGAATATATATGTCCGATTTCTTGTCATTATCAATTTATTGGGGGCCATTTTAAAATATTCTATGCTTCATAATATTCAACTAGCATCTCCAACAAATTCCATTGTGTCGGTTACCAAGATAAGGATAAATCTACGATTTAATTTTAGTCGTCCCAGCCCATCTTATCCCTTATTATACTAGAATTTTTGAGTTACCAGTCGGGCAGTCGAACTTTTTGCTTTTCGGGCCGGGCCAAAAGTACTTTGGCCTAATTTTTGTATGGCACAGCCCATTCAAATATCGGGATGGACCGGCCCGGTTTTGTCACCTCTACCTGTGACATTTGAAATAAATTCTTCGGCGGGCCGCGAACCAACCCAACAAAATATAATGTATTTTTAGGGACGGGCTGGGCTCCGTTTATATATTTTTTGGCCCAGCTGCTATATAACATTGGGCCACGGACTTGGGGGATTATTTATTTCCCATATGGGCTCTTCTTCGGCCCATTATTATCTAAATCAATGTGGGCTTTACTCTAGTGAATGTTGCCAATATGGGCTTCTCTAGTATAACCTGAATTATATTAAAATTAATAATTTATTTTAAAATACAATAATTATACATTTTAAATAACTTTTGATATATAACTCGAATTAATCCAATAAGAGAGATGCAATGCTAACAAATTTTAAAGAGCAAACAAAAATTATGTATGTTAGGATCCATTGTTATTTTTCCTCAGAAAACTGAAATAAAAATGGATGGGTTATTAACATTCTATTTTTGCTAAATATATCTCAAAATAAGTATTCGGTCACTTTATCCAAATTAATATAATCGTGTTCGATTCCAAGTTGAACACAACTGAATATGTTTTGATGATTTTAATTGGTGTGCTCGAATACTTTAGTTTCACATTTTAAGAAGTGTTCGGTTAATATCAACTAAATAAATACTTTAAATTTTTTTATGGACTTATTTAGAAAAATCGAGAATGTTAATAACATAACCAGAACAATAAATATGAAAAAAAAAAAAAAAAAAAAAACTAGAAGAGAGAGAGAGAGAGAGGAGGAGAGAGAGAGAGAGAAACCTTAGACGCATCTACATCCTGCATTTCTGTGTGCTGTTACTCCACAAGAAGAAGAGATCAGCAGCGGATCTTCACATTTCCATCTCACAGGTAACAGTTTCTCCTTCAAAGCTATGCTCAACTCTGGTATAACTTCAACAATCTCACTAAGGACACGAGGATCGCTTCCGTTTTCAACGAATAGCTACTCAAACTGCTCTAATGGAAGGCGCACTTTCGCATATTCATCGTCTTCGCCGTGCTGTTCGTGTTGTTGTAATTCGAGGTATAATACATTACCCGCTAGCTCAATTTACGGTTGTAGTTTTTACGGATTGAGGCAATCCTCTTTAATTCAGTGGTCGCCTTGTAGAACGCTGATTTCTGGTGGTTTTGATTGTTATTCGCGGTTACCAGCTTATGATGTTGATAGGATTTGTGATTGTGATAGGGTTTGTGGTGTTAGGGAGAAGAGAGTGGGGAGGAGAAAAGGGGGATTGAGGAAATGTTTGGTGTATGAGGAAAGGAGTGAATATAGCAGTGTTGATGAGGCTGATGTTTTGCTTAGTTTGTTGACTGAGGATGTTGATGATGAGTGTTTCGTTGTGAGGAGGGAGGCTCGGAGATTAGTGAGGAAACCTGTGGTGGAGAAGAGAGACAAAGATGAGGTTTGCAGTAAGTGTAGGAGTGAGAAGAAGAGAGTTGATGTTGGTGTTTCAGAATCTGAGCCTAGGGTTAGTTCAAGGAAGAATGAAAATCAAAGGAGAAAGGAAATTAGTTGGAGGGATGAAGAGGAGGAAGCTTTATTGAGGAAAGAAAATCGAAAAGCAAGATTGAGGGAAGAACATAAGAGTGCTTTGTTGAAGAATGGGATAGAAAGAGAAAAAGAAGAGTTGAGAAAGGCAAGCCAAAAGGCCGAAGATAAACGAGAGAGAGAGTCGATTTTAAGAAAAGAGAATCAGAAGGTGAGGTCAAGGACAGAAGAGGAGGAAAAATTCCTGAGGAGAGAGGAGGGTAGGCAGAAGGTGAGGAGAGATGGATCTAGTTGCTCTTCGTATTACTCCCTCTCTTCTAATGGTGATTTTGAAACCGATAATGAAATTGAGCTTAAGGAAGGGAGATTTCAGGAAGAGTCGTCGGGTGGCCATAAGAAGAATTCGAGGAATGATGAAGTAGTATACCAGGAGTCCGGGGTAGAGGATCTAAGGCGTGAGGATTACAGGGAAGACCATGGGTTTAGTTCAACAAAGAAGAGCTCATCAAAGGAATTCCATACTGGATCGAGTGTTGTTGAATCTGACTTCAGAAAGAAATCAGAGAAGAGACTCACTGATATATCAGTGGAAGAGATGGAATCGAGAAAAGAAACATCACTCAAAGCATCAAAGACTTCAATGGCAGATGAAAGTAACTATGAAAAGACTTCTGATTATAGAGTGAGCTATGATGATAGGAAGGTAAAATCAACTGGAAGCGCAAAAATTGATGAAGAGAGGAAACAACTGCTTAGGCAAACAGGTGATGACGTTTCAAGGCAATCTGAAACCATGCTGAAGTACAAACATTCCGTGGAAAGACAGGATTTTCGCAGTGGTGATGTAAGAAAATTTTCTGACTCTCAAAAAGTATACAGTGGAAAGGATGAGACGTCTGCTAAAGTTGCTAGTGCGAATGATGAAACAGTTGCAGAACGACAGGCTGTGATTGGCCGACTCAGTACGAGAGAGGATGAGTACCAGAGGAATTCTCGCAAGGTTGCTGACGTATCGAAAGTTCAAGAGATTGATATTAGAAAGACTTCCATTTCTCAGCAAAGGTTTGAAACCAACGTTAGGGCTGAAGAGTATTCAGAAAATACACGTAGTTCCATTAATGATGCTAAGACGAAACAGCAACAACATGATCAAGAAAGTTGCCTGGTTGAGTCAAGGGGGAAGTCCAAACAATTGACTAAAAGAGATGGTAAGTCTATCTTGCGAAGGGTTTCAGATGAACTTACAATACAAGAAGAGAACGTGAACTTAGTTTCTGGCTCATCTTTGGAATCAAAAGAGCCTGGCTCCTTAGTACCTGCCAAAGTTACCCAGAGAGTTTATTCCAGAAATGAATCTGATGAATTAAACAAAGTCTTGATCACTCGCCCAGGAAATACTGGTGAATTTAGGATCGAGGATATAAATAGGACTACATCAGAGACACCAGTGACAACTCCTCCTAATTTACCAGAGACAAGTGCATTGTCTCAAGGGTTTAAAGTCCAGATTGGTACCGATGAAGATTCAATTGGTTCTGCTGCTCGATTAGAGAAATCCTCGGCACATTATGTTGGTGAGTTTGCTAAACAGTTAAGGAATGAAATTTTGAGTTCTGAAATCCAAAGGGGGAAGGAAACTTATGAAATTGAGGTTTCTCATGAGGAGAGTTCTGGAGATTCCCCTCTAAAGGAGCATGACTTAGGGGCTGATAATCAGCAGCCTGGAACCAAGGGACCTTCAGATGAAATGTGGAAAGTAGACGAATCATCTGTGCAGGAGGCCTCAACGGCAGAAGACCAAGATAATGCAAGCAAAGCTGGCAGTGCCATCGTCAAGAGAACAGGAAGGTCCTTATGGAATATCATTGCAGATATTGCTTCTTTGCGGTGGACCCCACATTCCGAAAGTCACAGCTCAGGTAGGAAGACAGGTGGAAGAAATTCGCCCAATCAGTCCACCAGTAGTGAAGCGTGGTTTTCTGGACATGATGCAGAAGAAATTGAAGTGATAACTGAGGAAAAGGAGGGGAGAATCATTAAACAAGGTTTGACTCAAGAAGTGAAAAAACCATTTGCCAGCCCATCAACTCTAGAAGGCCATATAACGCATGTGGGGACAAATGCACCATCTTCCTCAATTATTCGAGAAAGTGGTTCACCACAAACCAGGACTTTGCCTTCTGCCGGAGAAATTTCTGAAGTACATACCTCTTCTGGGGCAGTAGTTGAATCCTCAATTCCTTTGCCTGCACCAAGGCTGCGAAGGTCTCCTGTTGTACGAGGGGATTTAGAGACGGGAAAAGCACAGGCTTCCAGTAGTGGCATGAGTGGGAAATTAAATACTGGATCAATGGAGCAAACAGGGATAATGATTACTGTGGGGGAGTCGAAAGAAAAGAAACTTCAGAGGAAAGACCAAATAGTAAGAGATAGATATGAAGAATGGGCTGAAGCATATAGGGTTGAAGCAGAGCAGCAAAAAATTGATGAGATGTTTATGAGAGAGGCATTGCTGGAAGCCCAAAAAGCTGCTGACAACTGGGAGGTACCAGTTGGGGCGGTGCTGGTGCACCATGGAAAGATAATTGCTCGTGGTTGCAATCTGTAAGTTATTCTTATTTGTTCTTATCTTTTGTTTGGGAAAAAAACAAAAAAATGATTTTTCATGTATATATATAGGGTGGAAGAGCTGCGTGACTCCACTGCCCACGCAGAAATCTTGTGCATACGGGAAGCTTCAAGCATGCTCCGGACATGGAGGCTTTCAGTAATATCTCTCTCTGTTCATTATAACATAACCTATCTGATCAGCTATAAATTCCGTGTTTGGGGTTTCAGTTAGCATTAATGTATTTGGTAACTGTCAATCCAAGCAATTTCAGAATCTAATTACTCCACTGGTCCAAATATGAATTGTATAACCTTTCCGGTTCTAGGTTAAAACAGACATAATTTTATTTTTCTTTTCAGTTTGATACAACTAATACATTATGAAATTACTTGGTGATTGTTTTTCCGTTTCTCTTGGGGACATTTTCACTTTACATTTAACTGTATATTTTGACTCTTGAAACTAAGAGATTCTGTTGGGATTTATGTTGCCGATAATGAGCCATCGTTAGAGCAAACAGTATCATATTGTTTTGAGGCCAGAGTCCTTGGTGCTATGCTTTGTAACTGTTGCCTGTAATGGGTGTTAGGGATTTCTCATCCCTTACACCTTTGTCCCATATCAATAAAATCTTTGTTTCATATCATAATAAAATAAAATACTCTTTTGAGGCCATAGTCATTGTTTTCTGCTGCCCATGAGGAAACACTTTATGTTTTAGTGGTTAAAAAAATCCAATGGATCTCGTTACGAATAACCTTTATTACTTCTGAAAATATTTTTTCTTTTCACAACAATTCCGTCTCAAACCCACCAAGACATAACATGTCTAATATAATGCTTCAGCATAACACCCAAGTTTGGTTTTGTCTATAGGATACTACGTTGTACATAACCCTTGAACCGTGTCCCATGTGTGCTGGAGCAATACTTCAAGCTAGAATAGACACTGTTGTATGGGGAGCTCCTAATAAACTTCTGGGTGCTGACGGCAGCTGGATTAGGTAATGATACTTGTATAAATCCTGAATGTATTTTATAACATGATCTGTCCAGGCTTTGATATGATGCTTTTTTGGCTAAATCTTGATTTTAATTGTCGTATGTTAGCTCAAAAATTATTTGAAGAACTACTATTGGCTGCTTATAAATGACAACTTGCTTTCTACATGTCTTGCTCTGTGCCTTCCTTCTGTTTCTTGGTCATGATTTGTCACATTCCCCTATTATTATTTTTTTCTCAACTTGTTTCGGAATGCTCGTCACTCATGATATATTTTTCTTTTTTGCACTAATGTGGATGGTTGGACATAATGATATGCAAGATTGCTACACATTTAGCTTACCCCAGACATTTCACAAGTGACACAGATGATGATAATGGTTCTGTTATATAGCTGAGAATGCTTGAAAACTGTTTTGCGAAAACCATTGATCTAAAATAATTGTGTAACTAGTGACATCGCGGTCCTAAAAGGATAGGATCTTGAACTGAAAACACAGCCAGCAAAGTACAAGCAGTCTTAATTGTGATGTTCCGTGATTCGTTTAACATGTTGGTGTGCCTTTTAGAGTGCTCGGATCTGGATTCCTAATTGCATGAGATTGTCTTGTTCAAGACTTTCCAATGTCCCTCGAGTTTTTTGTTTTTTTTTTCTGCTTGTTGCTGTCTCTGTTTGCAAGCTGCCACCTTAGTAATCTTACAATGAGGCTCTCTCTCTCTCTCTCTTCCCACATTTACAGGCTTTTCCCTGGAGATGGAGGAAATGGCACTGAACAAACAGATAAGCCACCTGCGCCTGTTCATCCATTCCACCCTAAGGTGACGATTAGACGAGGAGTTCTAGCAACAGAATGTGCCGATGCAATGCAGCAATTCTTCAAGCGAAGGAGAAAGAAGGACAAGAAAGCTGATGCACCGCCGCCCTCCTCTTCACCACCGGCATGCCTTCCCATTTCGCATCGCCCGTCTAAGTTCATGGCCAAGATGCATGGTGCTTTCAGCCAATTGTTATGTCTCTAGTTAACACGACTCTGCATCTCCTGCTCTGCATGATAATTAAATCAGGCTTGTAATCAAGAAATTCCCCATTCTGCCATGTAGTAGTTTTCATTTAGTTGTATTTTTTTTATCTTTTCATTCTTTTTTCTGGAGGATCAATATATTCTTGTAGTTAGATCTATCTCTCTCTCTCTCTTCTCTCTCTCTCACACACACACACCTTTTAGGTTCCATTAGACATAGGTGGTGCTATTAACACCCCTGATACCTCTAAATTACACTCTAAGAAAGTGTTTGATCACTTTTGACTGAACAAATATAATCGTGTTCGGTTAAACCAGCCAAACATATTTTGAAGTGTTTGGCTAGTATGATCGAATACTTTATTTTTATGTTTTTAAAAATGTTCGTTCAGCATCAACTGAGGGTGTATTTAAAGGAATTCGAGGGTACTGATAGCTCCACCCTTTTAACATATTGCATAAATCTATTGAAGCTTCTCCAGACCAAATAAAAGGAGGGAACAAAAAAAAAAAGAGCAATAGTTCCCTATATAATTAGTTTTTATATTATTATTGTTATTGATTGATGGAGACATAATACCATAATCAGGTGCTTTGCCCTAATCCAAATTCTGTTGGAACTGACCTATGATTAAAGGGATAAACATACTGTTGATACGTCATCATCATGAGTAGGGCAAATTGACAATTACGATGATCAATGGAAATGACTTACCTTTCTGATACCGTTGGAAACATTAATATTCGTATGCTTGTCCTTAAAATGAAATAAATTAAATTAACAATCCCCAACTAATATTTCTGTTGCATTATTTCGATGGGCCACGCCATTTTCAAATGTACATCCACTGTAAATCAGTCGGTTTTAAAAGTCTCGGTCCGCCTAGCGCTAGACTATTTTTGACTGTTAGATCCCGTCTAGACGCTAAACTGTCATTGACTGCCTATATTTAACACGTCTTCCTTTGACTATATCTAGCCTAGTGCTAGACTGTCCTTGACTCCTAAGTCCTGCCTATGCGTTGGTCTGTCATTGACCGTCTACATTTAAAGTCATCTACCTCTTACTAAGATCCCACCTAGGCTTTAGACCATCCTTAACTGCCTTCATTTTTTATGTCTTTTTCCCGATTAATTAATCTTAGACCTCGTTTAACCCCGCTTACTAGATCCCATCTAGGCGCTAGACAGTTCTTGACTGTCGACATTTTTTTCTAACTTTTTTCCGATTAGACCTTGTTTAACTCCGCTACTACTAGGTGCTAGACCTTAGTCTGTCGTCCGATTAATTTCTAGTGTCTTTGATAAATCCCACATGATAAAGGCACTCGAGATTGCTTCAAGAAATCAAAATTGCCAATATAATACAAAACATGACCCTTTTTCTTGGCCTCTACAACTTTCCCTTATTTCACTTACATATCACAAAGCAGAAATGCATTTGCCTTTACTCCAAAGTAAGATCCAAAAAGTCCAAACAAAAAGCATGATAAATGTGTAATAATTATAATAATATGATATGATTACTGGCCATCAATGAACGATTTCGGTTTAATCATAAAAGATTAGTGATAGCAACATATGAGCAATGGGGCACTAATTCTCAAATTGGCCTAAGCATAATGCCAATCTTGATGCATCTACAACAATAACAAACTCAGCTTTTATCCGATCGGCCATGTGGATCATATCTCATCAGTGTGATCAGTCGAAACCCTAATCTCGATGGACCTAAAGATGCAAAATTTGAAAACTAAATAGATAATTCTTCCGTCCCATAATAAAAATCCTGTTAAAAAATGTGGAACTTTTAAGTTTTAATCACACACCTCTCAAAAAACTATCAATCAACACTACACTTAGTCAATCATGTCTAACAAATTCGTGAAATTACCAAATGACTGAAACTTATAAAACGAAACATTATTTTTGAAACAGAACTCGCATTTTGGAACAGGAAAAAGTTTGAAAAAGGACTCTCGTTATGAGACGGAGGAAGTATTAGCTTCTTGAGACAGATGGCAAGCATTCATATGATACCAACATTTCCTCTAAAGACATTACCAAACTCCTACTTCCAAAATGTGAGATATAAATATGTATCTCTAATCAAAACTTCAACACATTCAAAATGGCAACATTCCAATGGGCTTCTCTTTCTTTCTTCTTCATTTTATTGATAGCTGTAAATGCCCAAGCACCAGCAGCCTCACCTTCTAATACACCACCCACCACTCCACCACCTACAACCGCCGCATCACCGCCGCCCACAGCCGTAGTCACCCCTTCCCCTAAGGTTTCACCAGCTTCAGCCCCCACCTCTACCCCACCACCACCTGTTGCAGCTCCATCACTGCCGCCAGCATCACCGCCTCCACCACCGACAGCTTCACCGCCAGCTGTCCCACCATCTGTGCCGCCACCAGCCACACCGCCATCTGTGCCGCCACCACAAGCACCTACCCCTGCCGTAAATGCACCAGCACCGGCACCTGTAGTACCTGCACCAGTGCCGCCACCCAAGGCTGCACCAGCTCCGGCACCAATTACTGCACCGCCTGTGTCAGCACCGGCGCCAGCACCTAGCAAGCACAAGAAAAGAAAGCACAAGCACAGGCATCATCATGCACCAGCTCCTGCACCGACTATTAAAAGCCCGCCCGCACCCCCGACTGTCCAAGATACCGACGATGCAACACCGGCACCCTCACCAACCCAAAAATTTGGTAATGAAACTGAAACTCATTTGAATATGTTCTTTGATCAAAATGTATGAATATCATCTGACCCCTCATCATTTAATTACAGAATGGTGGTGGTTCACTCGATCAGCACGGAAGAACTCGGTTGCAGGTGACCGTCGGATTGGCCATGGCTATCTTTTTGGCCATAAGTGGTAACTTTTAAGGGACAAACAGTCTCCTGTAGATACACTGTGGGAACATTTTGGTCTTGAGAGGAAGGTGTATTGGCATACAGATGAGGATCAGAGCATCACTGCATTTTATATTCATTCTTTATCCCCCAAAAATGTATTATCATACATTATATGATTTTTTAACAGTGTTATTTTTTATCAGTCTACCAAATATTTCTGTTTAAAAAAGGAAAAAAAATTTAAAAATTGAACGAGAATATATTCAAAATCTCTCTCTAGACTTGATCTGTATTTGCACTCAAATCAATTTCCTCCTGCAAGTTGTACTCGATAACAAGCCCGAGATTGTCAACTAGCTTGTGATACTGAGCACATCCTGAACACTGTCGAATAGAACAGTAAGTTTGCGACAGATAATTAAAAAAAAGTAACAATAATAATAAAAAAGATCAAAAGAAAAAGGAAAAAAAAAAGAGAAAGAGAAACAAAGAGAGAAGGAGAACATGGCAGAATTGGTAAAGTCGAATGTATAAGTCCATTGTACCTGCACATAAACCAGCCCCCGTTCATAAGCTAACCGATTGATTAACCTTTGTGATCGTGCACCACAAGCATCACATGTAAAAGTTACTAACAAGCTTCTTCTTGGGAGCTTTAGATCAATAGAAGCCTCCTGGACGCACAAATACTTCATAAGATAGATCTTATCGAAAAGATAAAAGATAGTATAAGATCTCCACTTATAAAAGACCTCACAAAACTGTGATGCCATTTAGAGAAAACAAATTTAGCAACTAAGCCAATGAAATTGTACATACAAATGCAGAAAGAAGGGAATCACTCCAATAAGAGAGTTCAGGATCGACTCGTTATTACTAATATTTACACTTCACAGGTAAAGATCATTTTGAGTCTGTTTCATACTCTTTACGAATACGAAATTATATAATATTGTCGGGGGGGAACACAAACTGGATTTGCGCATACAGAAACTTTATCATCGAGTACAGAATATTCAAAACCTAAATATCCTTTCTGATTTTCACATCGAAATATCAAGAAAAACTAAAACATCTAGAATTCTACTACAGTGATTCCAACAAAATGGTAGTATCTTTTTTTTTTTTTTTTTTTGATAACCGAGAACTCACTATAGCCGAGTCCTTTGGACCCAACTACAGTTGTCAAACTC
>JAUEKW010141297.1:0-10869 GCA_032274785.1 Ajuga reptans
ACTCCATCAATCCGATGCTACAATGTTCAATCATGGAAGGTAAGTCGTCGAGAGAAGAGTTCCAATGCTCAGAGATGGGAAAAAAGAAGAAGAAAAAATTGACATTTATTGAACATTGCTTCACGTTATAACGTATATATTTTAAAAATAAAATATGGAACATTTCTCATTTCTAATTCCTGAAAATCCCTTATACAAATTAGATTTATTTAATAATTTCCTTCGTTGAACAAATTGTCGTATTCATTCTCTATTTATTATTAATTAATTAACCATATAAATTCAATGATTTACTTGCTCACCACACTTCCCCTCCCCCCTCTTTTCTTCCATTCCTCCCTTTGCAGGGTTTTTTCTGAAAAAAACACACACACACAGAGAAGCCATATTTTTCATTTTCCTCAGTGGATTATTACGTTTGCAAATGAAGGTGGAATCGGATCTTTTCGGTACCGGAAAGAAATTTCCACCGGGATTCAGATTCCACCCGACCGATGAGGAGCTCGTGCTTTACTATCTGAAGCGGAAGATTTGCCGTAAACGGCACCGTCTTGACGTTATCACTGAGACCGATGTTTACAAGTGGGAGCCCGAGGAGTTGCCTGGTGGGTTTTCATCATCAATTTCGTTTTTATTTTCTTATTGGAATCGGTAGTTTATTATTTCTTCTGCTTGTTTTGTCTCTGACTTTCATTCGCTACGTTCTTGTTTGGTTGATTGTTCTGGTAGGGTTTTGACAATTTCGTGGTGGTTTATTGCTTTGATTCTCTTGATGTGTTGTAGTATGTTTCTGATTAGTAGAGTTATGTGTGGTTGATTGATTTGTCTTCTATATCTATTATTTAATCTACTGCTTTTATTTTTTTCTGATGAATGTGGAGACTAATTGGATGGGCTTTTAGGATATTGCATAATGGAACCTAGATTAGTACTAAATGAGTAAGCTGATTCGTGCTGTGGTTTGTGGTTTTGTGCCTTTTGCACTGTTCTGTATACTTGCAAATGAGAGTATGCCCAATGCCCAATGTCGAATTAATGGATTTATATACTCGTATATGTGTGAAATCTGCGAGTGTTATTATTGTTTCCCACTTTTCTCTGATTGTTTGTGTGTGTTTAGCCATTTTCCCTGTCATGATATTACTATTTATTGTTCAATTAGCTAGTTATGTGCATCCCCCTGATTCTTACTGTTGTTGATGGCATAAATTACTGATCAATCACATGTTCGAAATGCAGGGATGTCTAAACTGAAAACCGGTGACAGACAATGGTTCTTCTTCAGCCCTAGAGATAGGAAATACCCTAACGGGGGAAGGTCTAACCGAGCAACAAAGCATGGTTACTGGAAAGCAACTGGGAAGGACCGGGTCATCTCATATGGTTCTCGTTCTGTTGGGATAAAGAAGACTCTGGTCTTCTACAAAGGCCGTGCACCTAGTGGAGAACGAACTGACTGGGTGATGCACGAGTACACCATGGATGAGGAAGAGCTGAAAAGATGCCTGAGTGCTAAGGAGTACTATGCGCTGTACAAGGTGTTCAAAAAAAGCGGGGCTGGTCCAAAAAATGGTGAGCAATATGGTGCACCGTTTAGGGAAGAGGACTGGGTTGATGATGAAGTTGAAGTTGTGTCCCCCGTTGAGGAAGAGAATCCAGAGCTACCTAATGAAATTACACATATTGATAATACTAAAACAGTTGATAATCAATATGTGTCCTCATTGGATAGTCTTGAGGAGATTCCAGAGCTACCTAATGAAACTACACATATTGATAATACTAAAACAGTTGATAATCTATATGTCTCCTCATTGGATAGTCTTGAGGAGATTATGAACCGAATAGCAGATGAGGCCATTCTAGATCAGTCACTTGGTGATTACGGGTATTCTCTGGACCAGTTTGTTGGTGAGGAGGAAACTCCGAGTGCCTTTGTTGACCATCCTTCAGGGGATGTGTCTTTATCAATGCTACAAGCATTGGGCCAGCATACTGATGTGCCGGCCACTTATGACCTTAGACAGTCAGGCGCAGCTCAGTTACAGTCATGTGAGGCGACTGAGTTCTCTTCTGCCCCATTCGTGAAGATGCAGTGCCCTCGTTTAACAGAAGAGGACTTCCTTGAAGATTTTCTGGAAATTAATGATCTCGATCAAGATCCAACCATACAAGGTCCTGAAAAACCGGTAAATAATTTGGAGAATCTCCAGTTTGATGAATTCAATTGTCTGAATGAGTTTGACCTGTATGAAGATCCATCATCATTCCTTTGTGATGTGGGACCCGATGAATCCAGGCAGATTTCTCAGCCATGCTTGTATAATTTTGAAAATGGGGTTATCGACCCAATCTCAAGCTCTTACTTAAACGAGCATGAGAACACATCACAAAGTTACGTGATGCAACAACAACTTAACGGTTCAGGTGTAACCAGCTATCAGCTGTGGACGCAAGAGCAGCCTTCTTGCAGTGTAGCAACCTCTATGGAAATAAATCAGGGCCTTGTACAATCAACTTCAGGTACTGAAATTATCAAATATTGAGCTGCCACGAATGCACCTTTGATTTTATCCAATTTCTCATCATCACTTGCATGATTATGTGCCCCAGCTTCAAGAGTTCTTGGTTTGAAGCTTGTGTCAAGACTTTTATAACTAATGTAAGCGGGTTTGTTTGGCATGTATAGGTGTTTTAGATGAGAATCAAGATTGTGGCTTTCTAAACCATCCGACAGGAGAAAATGAAAATGTAAGGGGTGGTGAGGATAGTAGTACGGACTCGTTTTTCTCGTCTGCTCTCTGGTCCTTTGTGGAGTCTATACCATCAAGTCCCGCTTCAGCTTCTGAAAGTGCTCTGGTAAATCGGGCTTTTGAGCGAATGCATAGGTTCAGTAGTGTAGGAATGAACGCTGCTAAAACTTCAGGAAAATCCGGCAAATCTAAAAGAGGTTTCTTGTTTATTTCTCTACTTGGATTGATTTGTGCTGTGCTATGGATGCTGACTGGTATCTCTGAGAGGGTGATGGGTTTGTATACGACGTAGTATTCATAAATAAATATGTAAATAGAAGCTCTGGCCCATTGGGTTTTTGGTACATTATCGGTAAACTAAAAGGCCAGATGTGAGAACTATCAAAGTTCTTGAATGGTGTCTTTTAGGTATTTATTGCAGTAGAATTTCCAGAGCAGTTTATGTTTTGAATATTATGCATGTATGATGTGTGTGGAACTAGGTTGACCCTTTTGTTCTGAGAAACCATGTGTAGAGCATGTGGGGGAGATTCTCTGATCATCTTTGAATAAATAATGACCAACACCAATTTTTGTAAAAACTGCAAGATGTTAGTTGGACGATAAATTGGGGTCTAACGTCTATTTGGGATGAAATTTGGCACTAGATTGGGCACAACGGCTACTTGGGGCGATAGTTGAGCAGTATACTAGAATATAGCATCTAGTTGGGGTCTGGGCGGGATTAGATAGGGTAGATTGTGGTCTGGTGTGTAGACGGGTGACATAGTTGGATAGTAGATTGGGGGCTAGCGTCTTGTGACTCTTGTCAGTGTTAAGTAGGGCTTAGGTGCAGTGGCGTATCTTGGATTTTGAAGTTGGAGGTACGAAATATGGATGTTCGGTAAATAATTAAAAAATACTTGTAAATATAATTTAATATTTAAATTTATACACCTCAAAATATATAAATAATAAAAATAGTGAGAAACGGTTTAAATTGTCATGGTTTTTTTGAAAATTTAGTGTAATATTCAGTCAGAAAAAAAATATCAAAGAGAAAACGATTTAAGCGAGTATTAATTAACCAAATAGAAAAATTTAATTATTGATTAACTTGTTAATAATTGGTTAATGATGATATCAAATCTCAACTACCAAAAGTTATATATGTGTATATAATATATATTTAATATATTTTACTATGTAGTTTATATTTGAAAAATCAAATCAAAAGATATATAAATGACAAACTGTAAAAAAACTAATTAGCTAATTAACAAAAAACAAACTGGGTCTGTGTGGATTCGATCCTACACAGATATTTGGGGTGCAAGCACATTAAGCATACAACCAACACCACAACTTAAAATATTTTAAGTACATATATCTTATATATTGTATTTGGCATTTGGGGGTACAATTGTACCCCTTGCACCATGCTGGATACACCCCCTGCTTAGGTGTTATGGTCAATGTCAGTTTAACATTTAGACGGAGCCTAAGTGGAGCTAGGTGGGCAGGGGACTAAAGGAGCAAAGTGAATTCATCCATTTATCTAACTAAAGGCTACTTTTGTCTATTCATATTACTTACTAAGGATGATATTAGGTTGCTTCTAAGAAATTGACGAAAAGATCTTACGTTTGCACATGACTCGACAGTTATTTCAGAATGTCAATGAACTTCAAAGGAGCCATCTATTAAAAAATAAAAAATAAAAAATAAAATCTATTGGTAATACCACTATTATGAACTTTGAATCTATTGATGATTAATTAATGACTTCATCTTAATAAAAGTAATAGCCAACACTTGATGATTAATTTGATACTTCATTCGTCCCATAAAAAAAGTAATGCTTGATAAATGTACAACTCTTTATATTTTGTCGGCCTAATCAAGGTATAATCATTTGTAAGTGGGTGAATGTCCTTTTTACCCTTTATAAGTTATTAGATCCCCCAATATTCTTATGAGACCAAAGTATTAACACAATTTCTTAAGGACATCAAAGTAATTTATATTGATAATTAACTCTGACTTTTCAAACATATCTCATTTTATGGAACATGAAATAATTGTGATAAATGACTCTTTTTATGGGACAGATGGAGTATAGACAATGTTTGGGAGGGCTTGTGCTAAACTGAATGGGGGTGTCCACCCTATAAATATTTAGTTTAGGTTGTAAATTGGGTATCATTTATCTCACCTTACTAATTATTATTTTTATCATAACTAACTTATTATTATTTTTAAGAAACTAACCTATTAATTTAACATCTACAACAATAAACACCATCACAACTAATTTAATTTAGGGTTAATTACAAAAAAAATAAAAAAAAAATCATGACTTTTGGTTCAATTTTCAATCGCAAGCATGACTTTTAAAACTTATCAATGTTGGTCACTAACTATAGTTTTTCTTCAATTACAACATCGACTATGTTTTCTGACATGTGATTGTGTCGTCATCACCGCCGTTAAATGCGCCTTGATAAGACCTTCATTTACCCTCGACCAATTTTACAATCCTTGATTTTTCATTGTCGTTAATTGGGAGTGAAAAGATGTGATATAATAACTTCAATCACCGATTAGCGACAGTAAAAATGACAGATTGTGAAATTGGTCGAGGGTAAATGAAGGTCTTGTCAATACGCATTTAACGGTGGTGATGGCGACACGATCAGATGTCAAAAAATACAGTCGATATTGTAATTGAAAAAAAATTATAGTTGGTGACAAACATTGATAAGTTTTAAAAGTCATTTTATAATTGAAAATTGAACAAAAAATCGTGATTTTTCTTTTTGTAATTAACCATTTAATTTATGTATTTAACATCTTCGGTACTCATTTTAGCTTACTCCATCCTAGATGATACGTTTGTTTATGAATTTCTCCGTCCGGATAGAGAACGTGACTATCTAATTCAAATAATTTTATTAATTATTATTTAAAAATTTAATATGCTTTAATCATTTTTTAATAATGATTTGACAACATCTTAGTAATTTTACCACATTCTATCACAAAACAAACATTAAATTTAAGAATTCGTAGAATAAAATTTTTGACGTTTTAAATTTTTTGGGCTCCGCTGAAAATTTAAACGTCAAATTTAAATTTTCACGCCAGAACTCAATCCATAAACAATTATAACGGAGCCCAAAAAAGTGAGAAATCCTCTGGGTTATTGTTGACAAAGTCAAAGGCGCCCCCACTGAGAGCTCAGTGGGCTTCACTCACACCAAAACAAATCTCATCACCTATTAGTTTCCCAGAAATTTCGAATTCCTTTATACCTCTTTGACCGAAGAACCAGGAAAGAACAATTCATTCTCTACCTCTCTTTCTCCCTCCCGCATCTTCCCTCACCTCCCTCACACACACAGTGAAAAACCACGAATTTTATTCTTATTTTTTTGAATTATTTTGATCGAAATATGAAGGTGAAATCGGGTGGTTTGAGCGACGTTAGTGTTTTTCCACCGGGGTTCCGATTTCACCCCACCGATGAGGAGCTTGTGCTGTACTATCTGAAGAGGAAGATCTGCTGTCAGCGCCATCTTCTCGATGTTATTGCTGAGACTGATGTTTATAAGTGGGATCCTGAGGAATTGCCTGGTACGCTTTTAGGTTTCAGTTAGTTTTTACTTGAATCTATGTGATTTTACTATTTCCAGTCTGCTTTATTTGATGGTTGACTTCTTGCTTATATATATTGAGCTCCATTTCTTAAATTTTGGTTGGTATTTTGTTTTAACTTTATGTTCGATTGATTTAATTTGTGGCTTTGTTTAGTCTTGATTATTGCAATTTGTGTTGTGTGTTACAGATTTGTGTTTGATTTGGTCAATGCTAATTATAAATGAAGTCAACCACCATTGTTGATTAATTTGCCTTTTTTATACTGACAATTGTTATTTCAAGTATTAAACTTGTCATATCTTTCCGATGATTCCGATTCTGTGATGTGTGCATCTGCTGGCAAACAATTTAGGTAATTGGCATGTAAATAACTAATAAAGCTCTGTATTAACAGTAAATAGATGAACTGATTATGTGCCATATGCGTGCATATGTGTAGTTTTTTAGGAGTATGCTCAAGCTTTTGAACTATAGATCTGTATGTACGCTTAGATCAAATTTTCTTTATCATACTGTATGGCCATTTCATGTGTGATTGTAACATTGACGACCCTTTTGCAGACCTATTTTGGCAAAGGGTTGCAAGTGTTCTGAGTCTAACAATGGTTTATGTGATTCAGAACTTTCCTAATTTAATTGCGCTGATTTTTTTATAGTTTAATAATGCATTCTGTTATTTTAAGTAGAACATATTTTGTTCATATTTTTTATTTTATTCTTGATGCCATAATTTATTGACTTTTCACAAATCCATATGTAGGTATGTCAAAACTGAAGACAGGCGACAGACTCTGGTTCTTTTTCAGTCCTCGAGATAGGAAATATCCAAATGGAGCAAGGTCCAATAGGGCAACAAGGTATGGATATTGGAAAGCAACAGGGAAGGACCGTGTCATCTCATGTGGTTTGCGAGCTGTTGGGTTAAAAAAGACACTGGTCTTCTACAGAGGCCGTGCACCTAAAGGAGAGCGCACGGATTGGGTGATGCACGAATACACCATGGATGAGGACGAGCTGAAAAGATGCCAGAGTGCTAAGGAGTACTATGCTCTGTACAAGGTTTACAAGAAAAGTGGGCCAGGTCCCAAGAATGGTGAGCAATATGGTGCGCCATTCAGGGAAGAGGACTGGAATGATGATGATCTTGAAGTTCAGTTTCCCATTGAGGCAGAGAATCAGCTGAAACAGGTTAATGGGATCACATCTATTGACAATAGTAACATGGTTGACGGTCAATATGTGTCCCCGTTGGATGATCTTGAGGAATTCATGAACCAAATAGCAGACGAGCCCACCCCTGGTCAGCCACTTGTTGATATTCAGTATGGTCTGGACCAGTACGTTGGTGAGGAGGAAACCCAGAGTAAGCTAGCTGGCCATTCTTCGGGGGATTTGTCTTTATCAGTTCCTCAAGAATTTAACCAGCTACCCAATGTGCCATCTAGTTTTGACTTTACACAGTCAGAATTGACTCAGTTACATTCGTACGAGGCTCCTGAGGTGTCTTCTGTCCCAGTTGCTAATGTGCTTTATCCTCGTGACATTGAAGAGGACTTCCTTGCAGATTTTCTTGAATTGAATGATCTTGATCCAGACTCAACCACACAAAATCCTGATAAACTGGCCAGTAATTCAGAGGAGCTGCAATTTGATGATTTTGATTGTTTGAATGAGTTGGATCTCTTTGATGATGCATCATCGTTCCTTTGTGAGGTGGGTGGTGTTGAGTCCAGGCAGATCTCTCAACCCTATATGAATAATTCGGGAAATGGAGCTATGGGACCCATCTCAAGCTCCTCTACTGACATTCTTGAGAATACAACCACAGATTTCTTGCTACAGCAACAATTTAACAATTCAGATGGAATTGGCTATCAGCTGTGGACTGATGAGCAAAGTTTCCAAACTAATGAGGGACTCATTCCTTCGTCAACTTCAGGTACTGATAATGGAATTCCCATTGAGGCAATTTTTGAGCTGCTAGCAAAGCAACTATGATTTGTACACTATTTAGTATATTGACTTGAATACTATTTCTTCATTTTCTTTTGAATTGTACACATTTATTATCTCCCCTGACTAATCGTGTGGAGCTCTTGGTCAGACGGGTGGTATGGGAAGACCATGTCATCTTCAAGGTGGTGAAAACTCTCGTGCCCAAGTGGAAATGGGGGAGTTTGAGCCAGCTTCAAGAGCTCCGCTTCTATTGAAGTTGTTTAGATTGTTTACTAATATTAGCCGGTTTTTTGGCCTGTTTAGGTGTGTTAAATCAAAATCAAAATAATGGTTTTGTAAATCATTCTACCGGAGCAAATCAAATTGGAAGCGGCAAACAGGGTGACGGTACAGACTCTTGGTTGTCCTCTGCTCTCTGGTCTTTTGTGGAGTCTATACCAACAAATCCTGCTTCAGCTTCTGAAAGTGCTTTGGTAAATAGGGCTTTCGAACGAGTATCTAGTTTTAGTAGGGTACGAATAAATGCCAGAAACTTAAATGTTACTGCAGGTAATGCCTTGGCAACTTCTAGAAGTTCCGGCAAATCTAGAACCGGTTTTATATGTTTGTCTTTAGTTGGAGTAATGTGTGCTATATTATGGGTGCTGATTAGAACCTGAATGATGATGGAATTGATATAACGTAGTATCGATTCATATGTAAATAGGAAGTTTTGTTTTGCTGCTCGAAAAGTATTGCGAATATGAAGGCAGTTTTGAAGTTTTGTGTTCTGTTTCATACCTTATATCTTGATAAATCATCTTTAGGAGGTAGTTTGATGGTCTTTTTCAAAATATATCCAGAAAACTATTCTACTTCAAAATTCCAGAAATTTTGTGGGAAAGGGAACAGTTGTATGCGCATCGGTCGCCCTAGGGTTGTGATTGAGTCGAGTCGAGGTGGTATGCTCGTGATCGACTAAACAATGGCTCAAAGAATAACTCAAGGCTTGATGGGACCTAATGAGGGACCCGATAAAAAATACCCGATCCCGTTACATAATTCCTAATTCATAGTAAGGTCGCTTATTGATATTGTGCATCGTGTATTTCTGATCTCGTAACAGTTTTTCTGGTTGTTGTTGCTGTTTTTTCTTAATGAGTAACACTTATGTGCCCCGTTGCATGGATCTTTTTATATGTAACGGGTTGACCCAAATTTGATTTTAAAAAAGGTATTAGTTTTTCTTTAAAAAGTATTACTTTTTGGCAAAAATGTATCAATCGAAAATGTATTACTATTTTTAATAAAAATATCAATCCAAAGTTATAATTTCATTAAAAAATTTATTAAAACAAGTAATACTTTTTACCAATTAAGTAATACATTTTGGCATAAAAGTAATATTTTTTTGACCGGGTAGAATTACCTTACCTGTTGCATATAAAAAGATCCATGCAACGGGCCATAGACCTTTTTGCCTTTCTTAATTGATTAAAGCTACAGTTTTTAGTATTTATTTGATATAATTAAGCTTCTTAAAAAAGTCATTAATTATTTACTATTTAATTGGGCACGATACGAAAGATCCATCCAAATCTCAACAAAATCTTTGTATAATAAATGCTCATTGTTATTACAGAACCTAATGATAGATTTAGACATGATAGTCCCGCCGGTGTTGAATTGCCCTTTGCTGCCGGAGGTGGAGGTGCCGGAGATGTCGAAAGTCCCCATAACGTTCGACTCCGTCGTGTAGGTGGCGAAATTGACACTGCCGCTGTGTTTCTCGAGGCTGGGCGTTAAATTGAAAAAGCATGGAGTTGGCTTAGAAGATGAAACACTTACATGAAAACACATTCACAATGCCCAACACTAGAGGTGGACAACATGATCAAATATTGTTATATATAAAATAAAATGATTAAAAATATACAAAATAACATTAATATTCATTAGTAATATTACATATGTGCTTGTATATCGCAATTGCCGAGACGAAGGAAATATTGACTATTTTCATGTGTAACGTTATGGGATATTTTTACCAATTTACTTATTTTTTTTTGTAGTTAAATGAGTTTAAGGTTCTTCATTCATGTTCACATTTAGAATTTATGGTCGGTTCAATTTTTTTAGGACTTGAACATTTTTATTTTATTTTCAACCATCATGGTTCAATGATTTCCGATTGAGTAATTTTCACAACGTAGCCTGATAAAGAACAATAATATACGGGTATTAATTCTACTAATACCTGATACAAATTAAATTGGGAAAAAAATCTACTTTTAATTGTCAAAATATCAAATCAACTATCTAAAATAATAACCCTATTAATTTTAAGAATATCGGGAAAGAGATATAAATTGGGAAAAAAACCGTTATCTATTATCAAAATATCAAATAAATATAAGAGACTATACTAATAGTTCAATACTAGAATCCTAATGACAATAAATTAAGGGAGAAAATTTAAAATAGCCATTTTTGTAACTTTTATATTACTTTTGTCATCTTTGTAACTTTAGTATAATTTTAG
>JAUEKW010141308.1:0-10869 GCA_032274785.1 Ajuga reptans
GTCACAAATAACTTATTATTAGTGACCACAATTGTGGTGGTCACAAATAACTTATTATTGGGGACCACAATTGTGGTATAAAAAAATGATCTACAAAAGACCTTTTTTGTTGTAGTGTGGTCTCAAAATTAAAGTGTCAATTCCGGTGTACGACCTGAAAAAATATTGTTAAGCATTTTCAAGTCAAACAATGGCCTCTTAAAGTGTCAATTCCGGTGCATCACTTATTAAATATTAATTATAATATTTTACTATTTTTTAATCATATAAATATATTAATTTATATTTATGCTAAATCTATAACCGTACATCGCACGGGGATTATACTAGTTATAAATTACACATTACAGAATTGAATGATAATTAAATGGGTAGAAATACAAAATCATAATAACCTCTAGAAAATTCGTTATTAGTGGAATATTTCCTAAGATTCCTCTTCACAATGAGAGAGGAAACAAGGGAGGATTTAGAGAGTAGAAGTAATTATGAGTGATCATTTTTTATTAAGATTTTGGAGACTCCATTTTTAACCCCTTCTGCTACTCCACCATAATCGTCGTTTTCCAATTTCGAATGGAAAAGAGATACAGTATAAATTCAACAGGCTGATTTCTTCAGGAATTGATGAGATCTGTTTACAATTACAGACGATTGAATACATGATTGAGTTCTGTTTACAATTGCAGTTGTAATTTATCAGATAGTCGTAACAATCCTGTTACGAAATATATTTTATATATTCGTAAATTAATTATTTTGTCATTTATCGAAAATTAGTCTTGAACATAATTGTATATTATTTTGTATTATATTGTACAATATATTGACTTTTTTAATTTAATTATCTTTAGTTAATCACTACAAAAAAACTGCCAAATTTCAACGACATAAAAACAATTGGAATTTAGTCATTTTCCGTTGGAATTCACAATTCCAACGGGTTGTGTCGTTGGAAAAATGGCCGTTTTTCCAACGGAAATAAATTCCAACGGTACTTTCAACGGTATGTTGCCGTTGGAAATTAGAATTCCAACGGTACACTGCCGTTGGAATAAGTCTTCCAACGCTTATTCTAATGTTTAGTCCAACGATTATTATTGCCGTTGGAATTTCTGTTGGAATTCTAAAAAATTCCAACGAATTCATTTTCCGTTTGAATGTTTTCATTGGAATTAAGTAGTTGTAATTCCAACGGATACAATTCCAACACACCTTGAATCTGTTGGAATTTTTCAAAATTCCAACAGAAAATCTAACGGCAATTATAACCGTTGGAATAGGTATTTTTCCGTTGGAATAAATGTTGGAATAAGTGTTGGAAAATTATCCAAACACTTATTCCAATGGCAACATGCCGTTGGAATTGAAATTCCAGCAGTAAAGTACCGTTGGAATGTGTTTTCCGTTGGAAAAATAATTGTTGGAATTTTAATTCCAACAACCACTTTTCCAGTGATACAAACCGTTGGAATTGTGAATTCCAACGAAAAATAACTAAATTCCAACGATTTTTATGCCGTTGGAATTTGACAGTTTTCTTGTAGTGAATATTCTGTTGATTTACTAACATTAACTAATGAAATCTCTTCTAGACGTGTTTTACTTTGTTTTATGTTTGTAGGGATACAAATAAGCAAAGTCAAAGCAAACATGGACTTGAACAGAGAAAGAAGATCTTGGAGTTTAATGCTATGGAATCGGTGACAACTTTTGAAGGGAAGCAACTGATTCAAGCCTTAATTACAAGATCATTGCCAAGTGAAGAAGATTTCAGAATCAAGATCGGAATCGACGAAGAAGATCTTTGAAGATTCAAGGAAGATACACTTTCCACCCGGGGATGTTTGAATGTCCATATTGTAAATGCTCGTGAAGAAATTAAGATTTACATGGATACAGTCCAAAATACCATTGGGAACTTTTTCATAGCAGTTGGTGAATCATTGAGACTTGAAGGACGAATAAGGAATGAGTATCTGATCCAGATTCAACGTAGGTTGTGTACATATTTTAACAAACTTGGCCCACAAAATTTGAGAGTCTATATATACCCTAACTGTTTCATTATGCTTGACATATCTTTTCTATTACATTGAGAACATTGAGTCTAAGAGTTATACACTTAGAGTTTTCATTTATTTTCATTAACATTATTATGTTGTAGTTGTTGTTCGACTGGGAGGTGCTAACTTTGTCACTATTTGGGAGACTTGGTGAGTACAAGGAGGAATTCCGTGTGCAAAATCCAACCAAGGGATTTGGGTGGTCGGATAACTCGTTAGAAGGGTTAGAGTTTGGTTGATAGATAGGAGGAAGTCCTAGTCTTGGTAATTCGAGGGGTCGAGTCCAAACTTGTATCATTGTAAGGGATTGCAACACTTGTTCTAATGATGAGATCTTAGGGGAAGAAGACATTCTTCTCCTTAAACTTTTAAACAAGTTTTCTTCCGTTGTCTTATTTTATTTTATTTTATTTCAGTACTTTTCATATTGATTTACTTTATATGTTTGTACATCTGGTATAGAACATTGTTGAGCGTACTACGATAGGACTATTTACCGTGTTGCTTATGTTCGAACATCCTATACGAACATTGATTTAGACGTACTTGGAATATACCCTTTTTTTTGTTAGCACCAGCATATTTGGTTATCTATTTTTTACAAGTTGATTAAAGATATGTCATGGCCACCAGCACATCTACTCTAGAGCTTGGGTCTCTCCGTCCCCAGTTGCTGGATGAATCAACTTATACTTACTAGAAATAGACGATGTTCGTATATCTCCGGGTTAAAGGCTGTTGGAGAGCAGTTCAAACTGAATGAAAATCTCCGGAGATGGAGAATGGGAAGAAGGAAACCGTTCCAAAGCCAGAAGCTATGTACACAGATGTAGAAAGAGCCGCTGAACTTGCAAATTTAAACGCACTATAAGGTATTTTGATTTATGTTGATACAACTCGACATGTTCTTATTGCTACTTGCACTACAGCTTATAAAGCCTGGAAAGTTTTGAGGAGTCACTTCAAAGGGAATGATTCTTTGAAAGCATCCAAGGTTCAGAAACTCATGTTGGAGTTTGACAATATCCATATGCACGATGACGAAGGTATTAACATGTATTACACACGGTTTAGTAGTATGGTCAACCAATGCTTTATTTTTTGTGAATGCATATCCGAGAGCAAATAAATCAAGAAGATTATGAGGACTCTCCCAGCAAGGTTCTGTGACAAGATTATAGTCCTGGAATCGTTCACGAAGTTAAGTCCAATGACGTTGGATGACTTCATTGGAGAGATTTGTACATTCGAAAGGAACAATGAATATGATAGCGTCAAGAGAAAGAGTATTGTATTGATAGATGAAGTTGAACATGATTCTGAAACCGAAGAAGATGAGGAATCGATGGATCATATTGAGATGTCAAGACAAATGTCACTATTGCGAAGAATTTCGGCAAGATGTTCAAACCAAAAAATTACAAGAAGCCGAATTATGGTAAGTTTTCTAATCCTTTCAATAAGGTAAATGTGCTAATAAGTTGTTCTATCTAAGTCTTCACGTAAGAATATGGAGAAAGAACAGTGTCGTGATTGTAAAGGATTTTGTCACTTTCAAGCAGAATTAGGGATATCAACGGGTAGGGTAGGGTACAGGTAAGCCTTCTCCATGCCATATTCTAATATAAAATGCCCACCCATACCCTACCCTATTACCCTTTATTTTACCTCGGGTAGGGTACGGGTAAAACCCGTCGGGTATGCGGGTACTCGAGGGTAATCGGGCTACCCTATATCTCATGAAAATTAAGCAAACATTTCAACATATTACAAATCAAATACATGTCACTAGAAAGTAAAAACATTGAACCATAAAGTCATCACCGACATCTAAATGTGATCTACAGATCAATTAATTCATACAAACCAAAGTAGCACAGTAATCCAAACCACAAAATAGTTAAAAATAACATGTCACCAAATCCTTAATACAAATTCCCATACAAATAAAATCTAAACACTGCTGCAAGTCCTTCCTTTCTCGTTTTCTTAATGGTGTCTCAAAATATTGTCATGATAACAGATTCTTACACACACAACAAAATTATTACTAGAAGTCCACACATCGGAGGTGATCGTAATCTGCATTTGTTACTCTACAATACATTCATTATTTTTCTCTTCTCTTCAACAAATATTTTCATGACATTCTGCTTTTTCCACCCGTTTAATTGTGCGTCTTGTAAAACTTTGCCAAACTACAGATGACTCTCTCTTCCTCTTACTACCAACCATTACACTGCCTTCATTAGCATTGATATTTTGTAGATTATTAGTTTCTTCACCTTGTACTGAGCTTTGAGTTGGGGTTTGGGTATCATGTGTATCCGATGGTAAAACGCTTCATCCCAACTAGGTTCAATGCTTTCATGATGAGAGGACTTGTCAGTTGGTACTGAAGCTAAGGAGGGTGCATGCGTAGAAGTAGGCGTAGGAGATTGGGTACTCATATAAGATATTTAGGATAAAATACCTACACAAAAATAAAAATAGTATTAGAACACCATTGAACAAATAGACTTTGAATAAACTAACAAAACAAAAACGCTAATAGATAATTCTGTTTCTGTAATATTCTGATAATGAGGGAAAGAAATCAAATAAAAAGAACACTAAATGAGAAAGGAAAAGTAGAAGCTAATAACTCACAAAACAGGTTCACATAAGAGGTTCAATAAGAATAAAATTACTCACTAAAAAGCTCCACTACAAGAGAAACGAAAATCTAGTAACATATTGCAGAAACCTAATCAGGGATACTTGGATGGATACAAAATTACAGCTAAATCAATTCAATATTCCAAAGCAGGAATCAAAATCTATAGTTAGGGCAAACAACACACATGAATTCGCAGTAAACAAATAGTTTCCACATAAGGTTGAGAGATAGACAGAGAGAGTGAGACATAGATCTTACCTAAAAAATATGTTGGTGGTCTGACGGCGGGTGAGAGCGAGTGCGAAGCAGCTACCGAATGGCGAGGAGGCACATCAATGGCGGAGAAAGGGTGAGAGAAGAAGTGGCGCTAAATTTTGAACGAGGAAAAGAATGAACCCTAACATCCTAATTGTATTTGAATTTCATTCATTTTCTAACCTGTAGTGTAAGTTAGTAACTTTAAGTAATTTGCAATTTAATCATAAAGTCAAGAATAACTTTCTATTTTATGTCAGTTCACGTGACTCACTCTGATCTATCTAAGTAATAAATTATATATATATATGTACATATACTAATATATTATATATATATATATTGTATAAAAATTATATATATCAGGTAGACGGGTAGGGTATACGGGTCGGGTAGTCGGGTATGAAAAATAGAAACTGGATTCTTAAGAGGCCTATTGTATATCCCAATCACTTCCGATACTCTTTTCAAGGCCCAATACGGTCCCTGATCGGGCTGAAACATAGCAGTTGAGAAGTTCAAGATGTCTCGAACAAAAGTCGTGATGAGACCCAAACGAGAAAATGGATGGAAATAGGGTCCCCGCTCAATAGTAGAAGATAGCGCTCAGCTAAAACGGCGGGGCAAGATAATGGAAACCAATACCGGCCCCAAAACTTGTGCGGGTACTGGCCACGGGTACCGGTACTCACTTATCCAATACAGACCCCTCCCACGTTTTGCCGTCCCAAATGGGATCCAAACCGAGTCCGCCGGGTGCCCAATTCTCCGAGTCAACTCATCACGTTATAGTATTTTGGCGATATCGTTTCCGTCCCAACTCTGATTCACCCGATTCAAAGTTCCACATGTTTAAACTATAAATACCTAAAAGTTGCATGTTCGGTCCAAAGACCCGTTCGGGCCGGAAGTATGAGAAACGGGCCGATGAATAATTTGGGGCTGCTTTGGAATTAACTGACACTTGTCACCTACTCTATTTTATACTTTGCTTTTATTACACAATGTACCCCATTTCCCTTAGACTTTCAGCAAATTTTAGAGCTTGGGATGTTCTCCTATAAATATCCCATTATCCCCTTAGCTTCCATTAAGCTTGAGTTGATAAAAGGTGCCTTAAGACTTCTTAGAGTAGTGTAGTCTTTAAATTTTCTGCCATGTTCTTTAATTTCTCTTGTAATTGTTGATTTTTTTGAAGATTGTGAGCATTGGAATATCCCCAAGCCACCAATAGACTAATCTTTCTCTTATCCCTTCTCTTTTATTTAATTTCAAAGCATTTTGGGCAAATTGTATTGTTGTTCGATGATGAATGATTTGCTCCCTATGTCGTTATTGTTGTTTTTATGATAATTTGTGAGTAGTTTTCTTGATTTCCCAAGTATAGGGAGTAGCCCATGCCTTGTGGGTTGGTATCTTTTGTAGGAGACTTGTGATTTTTGTGGATATATTGTATCTTAAGATGTGTTTGTGAAATTGCTGGGTTTATTTGCATGAGTAGGAGTTAGGGTTCATTCCCTTTGCTTCTCCCTTTCAATTTTGTACGAAATTGTTGGGTTTATGTGAATGATTAGGAGCTAGGGTTTACCCCCTTATCTCCATTTCGATTCACAACTTTAATCCTACTTAGAGTGAGAAACAAGATGGATTAGAGGGTATGGTTGTTCTTTAGACTTGATTTAGGGTTACTTTTACATGGTTTATTGATGTTATCCTCATTCTCAAATGCCGGTCTATAGCATAGTGGATTAATTGGTGTTTTATCCCTTAAATAATTGGCACGTCAATCTCGGGTGACATAGAGTTCATCTCCTTGTATGGTTTAAACGCATCCAACAAAGAGGGTGGATTTTCTTTACTTTTGACTCCATTATTTGAATACCACCATCTTAGGAGAGAAAAGATTATGAGTTTAATTCATCGACTCGTGCAGTGGTCCGTCAGCTTAGGATGTGTGCATCTTGGTGTGACTTAAAGCTAGCAATCGACTTGGTTGACTTGCTCGGATAATCCTCCTTGTAGGTTTTACAATCTCAAATACTACCACTGATAGTAGTTGTAGACTTGCAACTCTAAAAGTTGAGGTGGCATAAAAACTACCAGAACCGAGTCAAGTTCACCTACCCTTACCGTATTAAAATTTAGCAGGTACGGGCGATGCCCAACCTGTTACCCTAAAAATCAGGCACTGCCCTACCTATTCATAATTTTACCCGCAGATAACTCAACCCCTGCAGGTAAAACTGATATCTCTAAGCAGAATATCCAAACTTTCTCAGGAAGAACAAAGCTTATATAGCTACTTGGAGTGATTCTGAATCTGATGGAAAACTTGATAATGATCAAGAAGGAAAAATGCATCACACAGGTAATATTTTTATTTCGAGTAACATCTAAGTTTATTTTGCAGTATCCATTCATAGCGATGTTTAGACATCAGAATCAGAACAAGGTATTGTATCGTGTCTATCTCATGACAATTGTTCTTATGATTCCTACTGTACATTCATGAGTGCAGATTGTAGACCTAATGATGTAGAGTCCGTGTACGCTCATTTGTATCAGAATTGCATGAAGGCCTCTGATATCATTGACAAACAGGCTAAGAAATTGAAGAAGTACGAACATACGAGTGAAGGAGATTGGTTACCTGAAAGCTGAACTTCAGAATCTTAGGGAAGTTAATGGGAAGCTTAATGATCGTCTGACACAAGCCCATTACACCACTAAGGACCAAGAAAATTAACTTCTTCATAATTCTGTTCAGACATCGATGATGAACAATGAAAATAAACTAGTTATACATGTAGTTGAATCCAAAGACATTGAAATTGAATGTCTTCGAACTACCATGTTTGGATCGCAACAGGCTGTTGAGGAGAAAGATCATGAGTAAGTGCACTAAAATGAGAACTTGTTCATGTTATGTTAGATCAAACTGCCTTGAGAAATGAACTTGCACAATCACATCAAGAGGTTAAAACTAACTTTTTGAGGTTGAAAAAGAAAAAGATGTGTTGAGAAAATGCAATGCTGGTAAAGCAAAGTAAGACTAGTTGTATGAATTTAGTGAAGGTTATTGTAAACAAAAAAGTTTAGGCACTAAGGGTAAGAATCAAAACTCGAATCCTAGGGTTAAACTGCATTTGTTAAACGATCATCTAATGTTCAAACATCTAATGCTAAATCACATACACCTGCATCTCATGTCGTGTCACATGTTCACATACAAGTAGCTAAGGCTAAAAATGTTAAAAAAGAAGCATGAGACATGCAAGAAAAATAGAAAGCTAAGTTGAATAGAAACGCTAGCTTATTCATACATGTCATTATTATGGTATATTAGGTCACATACGTCCTAAGTGTTATAGGATGCAATATGATTTGTATACTTGCAATGTGGTTGATTGGAATTTTAATGGTATTCTGTTGAAAGGTTCGAACATGAGTCAGCCTTCCAAAGTACCTAAAATCAAAGTTCACTTCCAACAATTATATTTCCAACGATACAAACCGTTGGAATTTCTGTTGGAATTGTGAATTCTAACGGAAAATGACTAAATTCCAACGATTTTTGTGCCGGTGGAATTTGACAGTTTTCTTGTAGTGAATATTCTATTGATTTACTAACATTAACTAATGAAATCTCTTCTAGACGTGTTTGGCTTTGTTTTATGTTTATAGGGATACAAATAAGCAAAGTCAAAGCAAACATGGACTTGAACAAAGAAAGAAGATCTTGGAGTTTAATGCTATGGAATCGGTGACAACTTTTGAAGGGAAGCAA
This sequence comes from Ajuga reptans, assembly GCA_032274785.1. Taxonomy (NCBI): domain Eukaryota; kingdom Viridiplantae; phylum Streptophyta; class Magnoliopsida; order Lamiales; family Lamiaceae; genus Ajuga; species Ajuga reptans. Next base: position 8,768 of record JAUEKW010141308.1, read on the forward strand.
CTGATTCAAGCCTTAATTACAAGATCATTGCCAAGTGAAGAAGATTTCAGAATCAAGATCGGAATCGACGAAGAAGATCTTTGAAGATTCAAGGAAGATACACTTTCCACCCGGGGATGTTTGAATGTCCATATTGTAAATGCTCGTGAAGGAATCAAGATTTACATGGATACAGTCAAAAATACCGTTGGGAACTTTTTCATAACAGTTGGTGAATTATTGAGACTTAGAGGACGAATAAGGAAGGAGTATCTGATCCAGATTCAACGTAGGTTGTGTACATATTTTAACAAACTTGGCCCAAAAAATTTGAGAGTCTATATATACCCTAACTGTTTCATTATGCTAGACATGTCTTTTCTATTACATTGAGAACATTGAGTCTAAGAGTGATACACTTAGAGTTTTCATTTATTTTCATTAACATTATTCTGTTGTAGTTGTTGTTCGACTGGGAGGTGCAAACTTTGTCACGATTTGGGAGACTTGGTGAGTACAAGGAGGAATTCCGTGTGCAAAATCTAACCAAGGGATTTGGGTGGTCTGATAAGTCGTTAGAAGGGTTAGAGTTTGGTTGATAGATAGGAGGAAGTCCTAGTCTTGGTAATTCGAGGGGTCGAGTCCAAACTTGTATCATTGTAAGGGATTGCAACACTTGTTCTAATGATGAGATCTTAGGGGAAAAAGAGATTATTCTCCTTAAACTTTTAAACAAGTTTTCTTCCGCTGTCTATTTTTATTTTATTTTATTTCAGTACCTTTCATATTGATTTACTTTATATGTTTGTATATCTGGTATAGAACATTGTTGAGCTTACTACGATAAGACTATTCACCGTGTTGCTTATGTTCGAACATCCTATACGAACATTGATCAAGATGTACTTGGAATATACCATTTTTTTAGTTAGCACTAGCGTATTTGGTTATCTATTTTTTACAAGTTGATTAAAGATATGTGATGGCCACCAGCACAGATACTGTAGAGCTTGGGTCTCTCCGTCCCCAGTTGCTGGATGAATCAAACTATACTTACTAGAAATAGATGATGTTCGTATATGTCCGAGTCAAAGGCTGTTGGAGCGCAGTTCAAACTGAATGAAAATCTCCGGAGATGGAGAATGGAAAGAAGAAAACCATTCCAAAGCCAGAAGCTTTGTACATAGATGTAGAAAGAGCCGCTGAACTTGTAAATTTAAACGCACTATAAGGTATTTTGATTTCTGTTGATACAACTCGACATGTTCTTATTGCTACTTGCACTACAGCTCATAAAGCCTAGAATGTTTTGAGGAGTCACTTCAAAGGGAATGATTCTTTGAAAGCATCCAAGGTTCAGAAACTCATGTTGGAGTTTGAAAATATCCATATGCGCGATGACGAAGGCATTAACATGTACTACACACGGTGTAGTAATATAGTCAACCAATGCTTTAATTTTTGTGAATGCATATCCGAGAGCAAACAAATCAAGAAGATTATGAGGACTCTCCCAGCAAGGTTCCATGAAAAGATTATCGTCCTGGAATCGTTCACGAAATTAAGTCCAATGACGTTGGATGACTTCATTGGAGAACTTTGTACATTCAAAAGGAACAATGAATATGATAGCATCAAGAGAAAGAGTATTGCCTTGATGGATGAAGTTGAACATGATTCTGACACTGAAGAAGATGAGGAATCGATGGATCACATTGAGATGTCAAGACAAATGTCACTATTGCGAAGAATTTCGGCAAGATGTTCAAACAAAAAAATTACAAGAAGCCGAATTATGGTAATTTTTCTAATCCTTTCAATAAGGTTAAATGTACTAATAAGTTTGTTCCATCTAAGTCTTCACTTTCAAGCGGAATTAGGGATGTCAACGGGTAGGGTACAGGTAAGCCTTCTCCTTGCCATATCCTAATATAAAATGTCCCACCCATACCCTACCCTAATACCCTTTATTTTACCTCGGGTAGGGTACGGGTAAAACCCGTCGAGTATGTGACTTGAACGTGAATTTGTGTGTACCACAAACGACTACTAGCAAGAGTACTAGATCAAATGTAGTATGGCAAATATTTAGACCAAGTAGTTATCGATCCATGGAGGTGAGT
>JAUEKW010141337.1:0-10867 GCA_032274785.1 Ajuga reptans
GAATAAATTCCAGTCCGGCCCGTCCCCACCAAATTGAAAGTACTTATTTTAAGCATTTGCAAATACCCCCTAAATTACGCCGTCTATCGTACAAAGACCACTCCAACCTCAAGTTTAAAACACAAAGATGATATATAAGATATATACGTCATCGGCTTACTTTATATGATGAACCATGGTTTAAACTTACTTTGTCATAAGAAACTATAGGAATAGGCTATGAGAAATTAAACATTATTTCACATATAAAGTATTAAGCTACATACCATTAAGAATTCAACGAAAGCAATTCTTGTAGAGTGCATTTGATCGCCCAAGAGCCTCAGACGGGAAACCTTAAATTACACAACTTATCAATTTAATGCAAACAATCAACAAAACCGGATATGTTTTTATCAATTCTCAGGTGCATACCTCCCCACATCTTGTTTCAAAGAAATTCTTGACATCAGCTTGAGAAACCTGATCATCAAAGAAACATACTTAACATCGTCTATATCCTTGGTTTATCAGAAACGAGTATCGCAAACTGTGTCCATGACTCCATTCAATTACGAATAAATAGTGACAGAGAGAATCATACCTTCTTATCGATGTTCGTACAGTAGACTGTCCTGGCGCACATTTCACGTTCATCCTCAGACTATACAAGTTAGTTATAGAATTGGACGATAACTTGATTAGTCGATATACTAAATTTAAAAAAAAAAAAAAATTAGTAAAGGAAATGATTTATTTTTACCCTGGGAAGGAATGTAGGATTAACGGGAAGAATGGCGGTTTTAGACGGCAAGACCTTGATAGGAGAGAAACCTAAAAGCGTCCCAGTAAGGCTAAGAGCAGCTCTAGCAGAATCTGTTGATATTAGTAAACGAGGAACGGTGAGAATCAGGCAGGCACGTTAAGGAAATCCAAAGAGGGGACAGAAAAAGGGAAAAGAGGACCCACAATCATCAGCAAATTCTACAAAAGCAAAGCGAAGACGGGAGTGCGGATCACCACACACTCGACAATCAACAACCTGCAAAAATAGAGGAGAAATAAATGCAAACCTAATGTTTTAGTTTCATTAATCCAACTTCGGATTAAGAAAGTCCTCCCGGAGAAGGGGCGGGGACAAGGCTATCGCGATGTTCGAAGTAAAAGACAAATGCTATCTCGAAAAAGGGGCAGGCTTTACTTTTGGAGGTCTAAAAAGTAGGCTAGTAAATAGCACCTAGATGATACCTAACACTTAACCATGATAAAACCCACTTTAATATCTCTAATAACTGCATATACGAGTGTGTGTGTGTGTGTGTTTGTGTGTGTGACAGAGAGAGAGAGAGTTTCTTTGTATGACCAAAAATCAATTTATCAAATTATGAAGAAAGCACAGCATCCTGTACAGAAATGGGTAAGGAATGCAAATACGAAATCGCTATTAATGTTGCCTAAAATATTAAAAACCGTATACTACAGTGATAGGAAAAAAAAAAAAAAAAAAAACCTTAAAAAAGAAATTGAGGAACCAATATAATTTCAGAAGCTATCATTTTGGTAGTTTTTTTAAAATGGCTTACCACGGAGTATGAGAAACGAAAAAAAAAATTTAAACGTGAGCATTTGCAGAAATAAAGAACATAAACACAATTTACAAAAATATGGCTCCAATAACAAACTAAAGGCAGAAAGCATACGTAGCAAGTTAGAATCAAGTGCTTTAACTTTGATCATTTATGAGAAGATGCATACCAACTGTTCGATTCTCATCAAAACAAATAGAGAATCCATGGTAACCAATGAGACTACGGAAACCGACTAGAATAATAAAAGTTATACATGAAAGAAAGTACTTCATTTGGCATCAAAGTTAATTAAATAAATAGTCATTGTTTCTAATATTACCGTTTTCCAAAGGTTAAAGATAAAGAATTGAAGACTGTTAGGTACAATCATATTATCGTCTAGTGTAGATTAATCCCGACAATGAGGTTTAAGTATGTCATCATTAAGCAAGCAGAAAAACGACAAAAAAAAAAGAGAGAAGAAAAATCACATAAAACAACTTTTTGCAGAATAACTTACTTGTCCATAGCTGCTAAATAAGGCAGCAAGGCGCTCCTCAGTTACCTAGTGTATACAGGTAAGTTTTCGTATGAGTTGGAACTTATATATATATGTGTGTGTGTTTGTGTAATAAAATATCAAAATACTAGGAGTAGAAGTTCATCAATCTTCACTTACATTGTGATCGATGTCAGAAACATAGACAGTTCGCCTAATACTGTCTTCCCTCTGAGCTCTAAAAGCTCTCCCACTGATTCTCCTCCTGCCTGAATTGTAGCTATTTCTTCTCTGAGACGACAAAAATAGAAGGGGTGCACTATCAGAAGAGGTACACGCAAGATTCTCAAGCAGATAAAAAGGAATATGGATTTTGAAAATTCATAAATAAAGACCAGCATAAAAAGCGGCGTGAAAAGCTCTTTGATCAAATAACAAAAGTGACTGAATCGACAAGTCAATGGTGATTGTGTTAATTACTAGTTCCTACATACATTTTCCTAATGAAGTGTTTTCCTAATGAAGTGGTTCTGATATGTAAGTGACATAAAGTGCGTATGTCCAAACAATAAATAAACGGAATTTACTGATCCCAGAGAATCCATTTATGTAACAACAAATGTCAAAAGTCCGTTGTTTACAGCTGAAACAGAAAAACGAAATAGGACACATTAACACGTGCCAGTTTCAAATTTAAGCATTCAACTGAATATGCATAAACAAATACATATGTCAAAAAGAATCACGCAAAAAGTAGTCAACCAAGGAAGAATCGAATACAATGTACTAACAAAGAAATCTTTAATGTTGATATATCGAAACAATTGGTTCGCCAATATCATTAACAGAGACGTTCATTTACCAAATTCAGAAACTCTGCAAGTAAATAGCAAAGGTGTTTCTTGAAATGTGAATAGGCCACAGAAAAAAACAACATCCATTTCACGATTTTCTCCCACATCAGTATTTTTAGCTAGCTAAAAATGCAAATCATAGGTTTAATTTCATCAGTTAACTCGATTACGGAAACAATCCACCATGATTTTGGAGTCCTATCATTTAATTTCATATGCTAAATCTGAAGATTCCCATTAATAAGAGCCAATAACGCAACAAATACCAACAAAACACACAATTCAATCAAAATAAAGCACACAAACAAAATCAAACAAAAATAACATCAATCACCACAAATTAATGACTGCAATTATTAACAGAATCGACAAGAGAACTGAATGTATACCCTCCGATTATTCGGGGAACCATCGTTTCCCAAACTCTTATCAGAAAGCACGAAATTGAAATCACCCATTTGGCCATAATAATAAGAGGAAGGAAAAAACTCCTTAGCCATGGGATTCAGCTTCAGCTCCTTCAACATATCATCAATTTCCTTCATTTTCATTTCCGATTTCGAATTGTTCGAATCAGAATCTTTAACACCACCACTACTCTCATCTGTCTCCCCAGAATTCTCAGAATTAAAACCTTCATTTCCATTTTTTTCAACATTTTTTTCACTGGTGTTTTTCGTCTCAACAACACACCCAGTGGACTCCATTTCCAACACTCCTCCCTCACCAGACACCTCTGCTCCAGCAGCCATGGAATCAAAGAAACCCCACAACACCAAAAAAAAAAATATATAAATAGATATAATTAAAAAAAGACCCAAAAGATTATCCACACAAAATTCAGAGAACAAGATATAAACAATCTCCAATCTTTATTAAGATTTTCCCCTCAAAGAAAAAAACCCAATCTTTATATCTCTATACAAACACAAAGATCAGTCAAGAAAGGATCTTTTCTGCTCAATTTCAGATTTTATGATCTCTTTCTATAATCTGGATGAATTCTCTCAATGCAACAATAAATAGAGGGGCTATAAGCAGAAGCCCATTTGGTGAAAAAGGTCAGAAATGGTATAAAAGCGATGATGGGGGAGAGAAAGAGGAAAAGGGAGTTACAAGAAAATGCGAAATTATTTCGAGGGTTTTCTTTCAGCAACAAAATTCTTGAAAAAAATGAAATCTTTTTCGAGGGTTTTGTGTAACAAATTGCTGATCACAAGTGGCAATGGTTTTTGGTGGTGGTTTATTGAAGGTACAACAGGTGGCCTAGGCTTTTGGCCTACATATAGCAATTTGTACAACAAAGAGATGCAGATGTTGAATTTGTATTAAATTTTGGGGCCTTAAAAATGGTGGGGTTTGGGTGGTGGGTTACCTAGGAGATGGGCCGGGTAGGGTGGTGTGGTGGGGGCATATGAGCTCACATGTTGCATTGTCGTGTTTTATCTTGTATTTCACTATATTCCAAACGATACGTGTATTAGATGATGTCACCAATTAATATATGTTGTGTATTAAATTCAGTGTAATAGAAGATAAATACAAAAGCTTGTGTGAGACCATCACATGGTGTGACGGAAAAAAGTATCACTTTTTTTGTAGCAAAAGTATCACTTTTAATTATAAAAGTATCATTGTTTGTGGATAAAAGAAAGTGTCACTTTTTATATGGAAAGTATCATATTTATTTGTAAAAGTATCACACTTTTTAAAATATCACATTTTTTTACAAAAGTATAATTTTTTTAAGCAAAAGTATCACGTTTTTCAGTAAAAATACGTTCCGTTAATTTTATTATACCGTGTAACCGTTACACACAAAATTCACTCAAAAATAAAATATTTAGTATAACAGATGATCCGGACTGGGGGCGGAGGTTGGGTGGGGTGGGGTGGGGTGGGGTGCGTAGGATGACTTGAGCTTTGCCTGTTTCAGTTTGTTACTTTCTATGACAAAGGATATGGCATTAATAAATTATAACTGCCTCTTTTTGTTGGGATTATAATTTCTCATTTGACTTATCTTTTACATAAAATCTCTACAATTTATCCAATTTATCTGTATAATAATTTATTATAGGTAGTTGGGCAGTAGTGATAATCATCCGTTACATAATGATGTTGTATTTCATAAATTTTTATATCATCATATACGTACTAAAATATTATACGATGAACTCAGAAATAAAATGTTCGGGTATGTCTGAATTAGGGGAAAATTATGTCTTTGACATTATGGAATTATGAAATCCTCATTAATAGTGAAATTATATTTAGATGTTGTATGATAAGATTGTACGGTATATGATAGTCGAGTGTAGCTCAATAGTTGAGCTTCTTGTAATACAAGTTAGTGATTCGGGATCGATTTCCACCAGTCTCACTCCTACCAAAATCTGTACTAAAAAAAAATATTGTACGGTAGATGTTAAGGTGGATAATTTTAATATGGTATATTACCCTTCTAAATTTCATATAGATTAAGAAATGTATTTACACACAAAATTTTCTATTATACTCTTATTTAATATAGTTTACTAAAGAATGTTAAAGAGATATATGGTCTTTTAAATGAAATTAAATAGGGGAGTATTAGGGAAAATAATATTTAATGCACCCTTTATACAGGAAGTAGACTTTCTTTTTAGACGGAAAGAGTATAATGAAGTGAGTTAGTAGAGCTAATTGAGGAATGAAAGAGTAAATGTAGGCAAGTATAATGGGGTTTAATTTTATGGGAATAAAAAATTCAATTTTACATTCTAAAATAGATGAGTACGGGTATTTTGACATTCGAAATTCGTCCCGGAAGTTTAAACTTGATATATCCGTAAAGATGTTACGACTTTTCATAGCGGAGTTAGCATTTAAAACTTTAACTTACTCTATTAAAAAGAAGATTCATCGTTTTCTGTTATTCTTTTTAAACAAGGGTGATTATAGTTTAATATAAAGACAAAAACTTGCGTGAGACCGTCACACGGTGTGACGGCCATGTGACGAAAAAAGTATCACTTTTTTGTATTAAAAGTATCACTTTATTAAATAAAAGTAACACTATTTTTGGACAAAAAAATATCACTTTTTATACCGAAAGTATTACCTTTATTTGCAAAAGTATCAGTATTTTTAAAGTAACACATTTTTGTGCAAAAGTATCACTTTTTTGGCAAAAATATTACTTTTTCCTGTAAAAGTGTATTCCGTCACACGCTGTCACACCGTGTGACCGTCACACACAAGACTCACTCTAATATAAAATATCCACATTACACCCGTTTCACTTTCATATGAAGCGAGCCTAAATCCGAATAAACTCGACCATGGTCTAAATTCAGTTATAAAAATTTACTTGATCCAAAATAATAATGGATATGATGGATAGTTATTTGTTGAAATCATTAAATATGATATAGTAAATAAATAAACTAATAAACGGAACTCTAATCCGAAAAAAAAAATTGGTTTAGTATAGCAAACTAAAATTAAATTTATTTGGATTTAATATTGAATTAAGTTATTCTTAGCCTAAAACTAAATTCTTTTTAATAGCGTAATGTAAACTAAATCATTTTCATAGAACGGTTCCAAAGGATGATGCTTAAAATCGAACATATTTACAAACTTTTAATTTCAATAATTTGTTATTTAAAAAAAAAAAAAAAAAAAAACAGTGACAAGACCATAATGGGATTGCTAAATGGGCAAGTCTGGACAATGAGATATGCGGGTCAACTCGGTCTAATACAACTTAACTCAGGGAATGTTTGGATTGAGATGTAAGTGGACGGAGCATATTCAGGATATTTATGAACATTAATAAAGGAAAGTATAGTTTTAGATAAGGATGGAGTATATCTTAAGACCAACACGATTTTAGCCGAGTTGATCCACATCCGCTGCTATCCAAATAGATCCAGCTCAGTCCAAACATCTCGTCAATGTCTGTTTGTCTTATTAGGAAGCTAAAATTAACAATTTAATCATCCTACATATTTCGTGTGACGAAACACAATTTTACAATCAATTATTTGAATTGATCGAACACTTACCATAATTTGTTTGTTATAAAACTAAATACGGAAACTCATACCTTTTTAATATATTTTCACAACTTATATAAAGTACGATTATTCTAAAAGTGGAGATTATGTAACTGTTACGTTTCTATTATGTTTCACTTTTTTCTTATAATAATTTTAGTTTTTGACAATCGAAAGAAAGTGACTAGGGAAAAAGGAGTTACATCAGAAAAATTGTCACAGAACTAATTATAGATAATCACGTATCAAATATTAATTAAAATATGAGAAATACTATATATTGAATTAAATAAGTATTATTTCAGAAATTTAGCGAATCAAGACTCATATAAACAATCCGTTTTCAAAGTGTGGAAAAAGTGATTATGCTCACTTTTAGATTCGGCCGGTTTGGCTTCAACTTTTTATTTATTTATTTATCTTTTATTTAAGTGAGGATATTTGTTGGAATAACTTTTTCTACTCATCTTAGAAATGACAATTCGGACTGTTCAACTTGTCGAGCTAATATTATAGTCAGATCGGACTGGACCAAGCTGAAATTTCACCAGGACACAAATTATAGAGCCCACCCCAGCCTAGCCTATTCACCCTATTTTACACTAAGAATGTCGGATCGGTCTGCGGCCAGTCGGTGTTGGGGCATCGGGTGGGACCTATTGCGTGCGCTTGCAATTCGACCTAAAATTTCTATGACAAAGTCCATCTAAAATGTCTGACGTCCTGGGCCAGCCATTGAGTCGGATCAATTTTACCACCTCCACCCGCCTCATTTTTCTCGCCCATTTAATTTGTTAGTGTACAAATCCCATAAAAGTTCAGGGGCTAACTTGAGCTTGATTACAAAAAAAAAAAAAAAAAAAAAAGAAAAATAGATATTAGTAATTTAGTACAAAACAAATATTCGATTCTGTGTTTTACTTACATAAAAAAGAAGACATCATATTTCTCACTTTAAATAACAAGAATTTAGCTTTATATTCTAATAATTTCCTTTTAATTTTTTTTCCTCACTAAAAAAAAATCTAGCTAGGAATAAATTTAAGTAGTTTTGTGAGAGTGGGCTTTTTGGTTTTTGGGATAATAAATAAATAAAACAATGAAAAGGTCGGAGTGGAGTTTTTGGTGGGGATGATAGTGATGTTGCAATGAATACAGTTGATTCTTCGTTAAATATCACCAAGATAAGGTGGTCATTTTAATTTATTTATTTTCTCAAAACAATATTACTTTTTTGTCTCATTAAAAAGTATCATATTTTTAGAAGTGAGATTTTTTTAAAATCAAGGTTCTAGCTTTCGTCTGACCAGTCCTCGGAAGTTAGCTCCGGCTCCTTATGACCTGTCTGATGTAAATTACAGGATGTGTCTCTCGTGGAACCACTGCTAACGTGATCAGTCCTCAAATTAAAGTCACCTCCTGCTATCAGGAACCGCGCGTGCCCCATGTAAACCATGGACATGTCACTCGTGGATCCTTCGCACTACTGCACAACGGTCGCTCCTAAGAGATTACTTCATGCTGAATCTTCATATAAATTTAGTTTTTTGTGGTCGTGGACTCGCAGGTGCCCACAAGAATATAAACCCCTACCCTTCTGCTTGTAATATGCGGTCATATTGATTATTCCATCAATTTAGATATACCCAATGGTCTCAAGGGCTATGAAGCTCATGATACTTCTTCCTGCTACTTCGAAATGACTATATATAATGGGCAATTAATGTTTTTCTTTATTATTAGATTATGATGATGATGATAATAAAAATAATAATAATAATAATAATATTGTGACATTTTCAGTTATTGAGACTATTATCGTAAAATTTAACAAAATTTTCATATGAAAATGACATGTGGATTGCTGGAAATATCTGCAGTTTCATGCTTTTGTGTGAAATAATTAAGTTGACTAAGGGGGTGTTTTCCCACCTTATTTAAAGCACCTTTTTTATTTTTAGCTTTATAAAAGTTATTTTGGGTATTTTAGAAAATTACTTCTACTTTAAAAAAAAAATAGTTTTTAACTTTTTTTATCAAAAGTTGTAAGCTGTTTTTACTTGTTTTTGTAGTTTTTAGTTTTTTTTTAGTTAAAAGTACTTTTATCTCAAACACTATCGGCTTTTACTTATAAATCATTTTTCCCACAATATCTAATTTAATCACTTTTCCAAAAATAAAAGCAAAATAAAACACCCCTCAAGATAGGTACGGGATTTGGAACTTGAGTTAGAGTTGCTCTTTCCTTTTACAATAATATATAAACCCCTGATTACCGATCTATTTATTATTAATTCTTAATATTTATACGTATTTCATCTCCTGTTATATTATTATCTTTAGTCCACAATATATATTAGTTAGTAAATGCTTTTGATACGTGTGAGCTTGATAAATATTGTGTAACATAAGATGAAACATATAAATGTAACACGATACTAATTGATCAGCGTATATATTCAGTACTGATGAATTACTAATTAATTATCAAATGGGGTTTTGGGTCTGGTTCGGTGTACATTAGTGGCAGTGATGCAACATTTCCTATCGCAGTTACATTATGTACACAAAATAATAGTTTGTGGAAATATGGTGATTATATTGCAAGAGAGAAGCTTGAACCTTAAACTCAGAAGTTCTAAACCCTAAATGTTACATTTTGTACACGAAATTAATAATTATAATTTGTTGAGGAAATAATAATTTGTGGAAATATGGTAATTATATTAATTGCAAGAGAGAGGAGCTTGAACATGACTTGATTTCTGGTCAAATAAAATAACTTTGTAAATTGACTTCAAAGTTGGAAGTTTTTTTGAAGGAACTTAGCTATGGCAGGTAATTACAGTCAACTTTAAAAAAAAAAAAAAATATCTCGTCAATATTTAGAGATTTCATGAAAATTGACATTATTATATCAACGTTTGACCAGAATCGAAAAATACATTTCTGACCGAACTAAGGGAGTTTTTTTGGGGGCGAGACCAAATTAGAGGCAGTCCGGTTTCTCTGTTACACTAGGTGTTTCATCATCTGTTACACTGCATTTAATACACGACACGTGTTAATTAGTGATATCTAATGACATCATCTAATACATGTGTCATTTGGTGAACATGATGAAACACCATTATGTAACAGACGATCTCATGCCAATTAAAGGACAAGCATTGTCATATACATGTTCTTCTTTTCCCATTTTTCCTTAATTACGTAAAAATTCATATATTTAGTTAATTATCATTTACGGCATAATTGTTCAAACACAATGTTAAAATGCATCATACTATTTTAATTCGATATACTAGAGCAAGTCTTTTACTCCAATTATTGACATGGAGTCCGAAATGGGGATTTTGGTTAACCGCATCGGTAGACCTGTAACCAATTGTATGATTTTTTCTAAACGCCTAATTAATGAAAATGTTAATGTTTAATAATTAGGTTTAATGGTAAAACAATGTTGTTTTCATCTAATCATGAGTTAAAAAAAATTCGCACAATTATATAAATGTAATTGGGCACGTCAAGATCTTAATTACGAGCACCGTCAGTAATTGGCGCACAAAATCTGATCGGGTGCATTGAATTGAAAATTATAAAGGTAGTGCATTTCTATGTTACAATAGATTAATATAGTTAGTTATAAGAAAATCACAAACTTGGTCCAGTTTTTAGTTGCAACGTTAATTTTAAAATATATGAATGTTTGTTATCAATCATAATTTTTTTTCCAATTACATTAGGTCAACACCATTATACTATTATGATAATAATTAGATGCACCTTTACGAAATCGTAATATATCTATCACCAATTTGGACCTCATGGAATCTGGGCAAGATTATCCATATCACATGTTCAAATTGTAAAGCCGTTTGGGCCTTTTCATCAACAATAAAAATTTCAAAAGAGAAGATCTAT
>JAUEKW010141347.1:0-10865 GCA_032274785.1 Ajuga reptans
GGGTGGGGTGGTTGAGTAATTAATACAGTAATTTATTCTTTAATTATGTAATTGGGTAAAAAACATGTATATGAAAAGGCTGGATAAAAAACATATATACATTTGATGTTTGGGTAAAAAGACCCATTATCTCAAGATAATATTATTGTTATTTACATCTACCCACCAATCCTATGATGTATAAAAAATTCGGGTATTATCTACGGGTAGGGGATAATTTTAGGAACATGATTTTAGGGACTAATGAGAGAAATAAGGGATTACTTAGGGATATATTTATCAATTCATTTCATCCTTAATTCATCAACTTCATTTTAAAGCTTTAATTAAAAAAGAAACGGTGGGAGTATATATTTGACCTTTTTTTCCAAAATAAATTACGTATTTGTACTTTAAAAATTCTTTTGTGGTTTATTTGTACAATGATTAAATAATCCAAGTAAAAGTACAAGAATCTAATTGAAAAGAGAGTGAAGGTGAAGTGTTTGTTAATTTACTCTTTTCTCCCCTGACCAGGAGATGTGTTTTCCCAAGAAAATATACAGCCACCAGTCACTCAATAATCTTGTAGGTGTTTTCTTATAAAATTATTGTGTAAATAAACGAAAGGGATCCGTGGCGCAATGGTAGCGCGTCTGACTCCAGATCAGAAGGTTGCGTGTTTGATTCACGTCGGGTTCAAATCCCCCAATCCAAATATCCCTGTTTCTTTTGGCATCGTTACACGAATGATATTTGGATATGGAGAGAATTATGACTGAGTTATTTTGTGTCAGTTACAAGTAAAACCACAGGACCAATTGGAAATCCTAAGAATCGTTTACATTATCATCTTCAACCTCTGGCTTGACAAAGAACTCAATGTGAACTATGCGGCTTGGTTGCTGATACCCAGCCGAGTCAATGTGGGGATGTGCAGCCGATGGCTTGCCAACCGAAACAAGGTGCTGAACTTTCAGCATCCCACCTCTCCCGAAGCTCAACTTGATCCCCCTATTGTCTCTTATCACGCTGATCGGTATGTTTGAACTTGTTGCTCGTAGGAATTTGTACTTGTACCTGTTTAAGCCCACAAGAACCAAACCAACATGACTCAAAGTCAGTATATCCGGTGGACGTGTGAGTGCGTGTGCAAATATTCATTTCTTTTATACAAAATCAGTAGTGGATGTACAGTAGTGCACCCAGTGCAGTATGTAAGGCGTTGGAGTCATTTCCTACCTGCTGTATATCCAAAATCTATTTTGCAAGAACCCGCATCGGTGTGTGTGTGTGTGTGTGCGCTCGCGCAAAATGAGCAATTCTTTTATAAAAAGAATACTGAATCAGAATGTACAGTATTCCATTGACTGGGGTGGGGTGTCAAGATGACATGCTAACGGAAACAGAAAAACCTGTGAGAGATCTGATGATCACAACTGAATGCACTCAAAAGTTCTGTATTGGCATAGTAATTGAAGTCTATCTGCATGAGTGAGTCACGTGCTGTAATGAGTATAATCCTTGGACAAAGGATCGGCCATGTAAAGAATTCTTTTAAAGACTGAGACCTACCTGTAAGTCCCCATGGCCTTCACCTCTGAAGATGACAGACGGGGGTGTTGGCTGTAACTTTATCTGGATGCTAGACCCAGGCCATTCAAGATCATCGATAGCTTCCTTCAGAGCTGCAGACTGTCAATTTACAATCATGTTGCAGATATAACAATGATTTGTGACGTTTGAAATTAATAATAATACAGCAGCATCTCGAATAACAATTATCTTGCTGATAGAATTATGATTTGTGGTGTTTGATGTCGAGAAAGTAACAGCAGACCGTTTTCAATGGATTATTTCAAGAATAATGTAGTAGAAATTAAAAAAGGCACAATAGAAAGAAAATAAATAAACAAACAAACAAAGTTATATCTCCATGATACTATTAGAGGATAAGAAAAAAACCAACTGCTTTTTTTCTTTTGAAACAGAAACAGGATTTTGTTAACCAGAAACACGGTATAAGGGACGAGCCATCCCCTCTAAAAACATAAAAATATACCTCCGACTTCTAGAGAGCCAAACACATGCCAAAGAAAAATATTTCTTTTATTGGGTAATGTGTAAACAAAAATAAAAAGAGGGCTGATATTTTCATGGCTTAATCACCGAAAAATAGCCAGACTTTTCCAAATATATCTTCTCAACTAAAGTAATGGTGGACTACTACTGAACGTAAAAGAATAACAAAATTTAAAATTTGAACCCCAGTAGAAACTCCACAGCAAGTTAATTGTTAAAAGTATTCCTAGATATCTCGGATGGAGGCTAAATAAAGATAAATTTATCCGGAAACCACATAGCAAGGAAGGTCTTTGCCACGCTAGTTTCAAGAAGATCTACAAAGCGGAAACGCCCTATTCTATTCTATGGGAAGTTTAGGAAGAAGCAAATCATGTTATAACCACATCAGCAAATTCTTTCATCTACAAAAGCAATATTTTTGAGGCCCAATTTTCTTTATTGGGCTTATTCCTTTAAGCTTTTGACTGCACATACAGTTTCATGGTAGCTACGTGAGATGGGGTAAATGGTTGGAGATGAAGCCTGAAAGAGAGCAATTATGAAGCATGAAGCTCAACATTTATGTGCAAGTAGGCAGGTATTGAGCAGAAATCTTGCTCCCATTGCCTTTGCATCTTAGCACTACATAATGGAGTAACAACTGGTCATCCTGCATATTAGGCTGGACTTACATGAATTGGGGTCACGTACAAGATTCAGTGCCTGTAGGTAGTAAGAGCACGCATCTTCTTTAAAAGAGCCTAAACATTGATTTCTTATATATTTCAAGCAGTTCACACAATAAAAAATTAGGATTGCTCCCCATCGAGAATACACCCAAGATTCACTTCGTAGAGGAAACCTAAAGCAGCCAACAAAATGTCCTGTTCAAGCCATTAATGTTCATGCTATGCTCAATCAGTGTATTATGTTGCATCAAGTAGCCTAAAAAATGAATTTTGGGCTCATGGTAACAGTTAAACATAATAAACTTTCAACATATAACCCTTTCAGTTAATAGAACATATCAGTTAAAAAAGGACTAATGCACTTAAGGAATAATGCTCTAAATCTGACAGGTTGCATATTATCTGATTCAAGAAGCACTAAGGCATATGGCATTCTTTAGAATATATTAAATTTAACATAGAAAACCACAGTTTCTTCATTTAATAATATGAACTTATTCAATTTTCAAATAATCATAAATCATTAACTTTGAAGCTGCTTACAAATTAAGTGTGCAACTTTATTAAAAGAAAATAAATAATTGGTCAATGGAACAAACATACTTTAACCGTAAAACTCAGAGGAGTGCTTCCAGCGGGTTCAAAGTTGTAGTCCCATGAGATTGTCTCTGGAATTCTTGTCCTTATCTCTGCATAAATGCAGGCGTCCGGAGAATCAACAGACCTAGCACATAAAAAATAGGTAAAGAAAGTGGGTTAAACTAAGGTACAAATAACTAAAGGGCCAAAGAAAAGCAACGGATATTGTCAAGCTAAAAGTTGGGAGGTATCGGAGTTTCTCCCAAATATCATCAGCATCATCCATTTATTTTTTGAAAACATTGACGATTGATGTTAGAAATCAGATTAGATATCTTCCAGGTGTCTTAAGCCATTGATGGAGTGAAATGCATCTAGCTAAACAGAACTTATAACATCAAAAAGGTCATCGTCATCATTGTTTTTACTCCCTGACTTCATCTTTATTATACATCAAACCAATATCGGACTTCTATTTTTCAGCTCATTGTCATCCCTGGTCTTTTAGAACCTCATGTAGCACATTTTCTTGTCATTCCTAAAGATTCAATACTGTTTCTCATCGTTTGAATCCTTTGAAACAGGATAAAAAGCATTCCATTACTTGGAGTTCTTTTCCTTTGAAGAAAAAAAAAAAAGTGGATAGATTCAATTTTTAAGGACATTGGCATGTTTTAGAGTTTACACAAGAGTAATTTCAATAATTCAAAATGAAGTAACTTCTCACTCCATCTTCCAATTATCTGCAAACCAATTTGTCAAATAATCAATGTTTTTGACATCTTGTGAAGCTCTCAACTACTAAAACCAAAGTTCTGCTCATGGCCCAAAATTATCACACTCTAGGAATTGCTTAGGTCGCTGTCAGTAAAGATGAGTTCTACTAGTGTTGGGCTTCGTAACCTTTGTTGCATAATCCCAAAGTAAAACAGCTCAACTTGAAATTAGAACAGTATATAAATAAATATGTATATATTTATAATCCATACCGGAGCATGAGTTGCATGCCAGGCCCTGGATACCGGAGCTCGAGAATATTGGAGGACCCCGGAACTGAAAATGTATTAAGACAATCAACAACGAGCCCTAAGCTCACACCAAATCGCGGCCGCCCGTGAGCCGCAAAATCATATTTTACAAATAACTATAAAGAGAAGACAAAATCCAAAAACAACAATTGAGTTAACAGGATGCAATTTAATGAAATCAATTATAGAATTTAAAAAAAAAAAAAAAAAAAAAAAAAAAAAAAGAGCAGGAAGAAGAATACCTCTTTTAGTAAATAAACCTTTGCCTGAAGACAACCGGTTTCCTCAACAATTATCACAATGCCGTGTTCAGATAATTCAATGAGAGCATCCTAATAGTAGAGAGGTGGAGTTTAATTTGCAATTAAAAAGAGAAATTGGAAAGGGAGAGCATGAAAGGGAGAAAATTACTTGATGGCGCTTCCATCGGACGGAGGTGAGGGCGTCGACGATGCCTTGGACGCTGTCCAGTTCACACACCAAGTCTGGCGCCTCTGCCTCAGTATCCACAGCCGTTGACGAGCTCATTCCACTGCCTTTCTATCTCTCTCTTTCCCGCCAAAAGTAGTGAAATGAGGAAAGAATGGAAGATGTCAAACCAACCCGTATCTTTTAACCGGGAGAATTTCAGGCATAAATTTAAAAAAGGGGAATTCTATACATATCACAAAAATGTCTCTCCACACCACAATTACTTTCTACATTATTATAAGCTTACAAAATTTATTTTCATTTCTTTACACACCACATTATTAGATCATTTTACCCATCCAAAATAAAAAAATAAAAAATTAAAAAAATCATCCAGAATTAAACAATCAACACACGTTTAATTATATTCTTTGTCTTCTTCAACTTTACTTCAAACATGCTCTTCAATATTTCACTTCAAAGTTTATACGAAAGGTCATTTCACTTCGCTTTGAAGAACAATTTGAAGAATAAAAGAGAAAATATAATTTGTTCAACAAACACTCGCGGAGTTTCTTCACTAAAGATGTCAGGATCTGAACCAGATACAAATCGATTCGGTGAGTACTATTTTATTTTTCATTCGTTTGAAGCATCTCTTTTAAATTAGGGTTTGATTTTTCTATAATAGATGTATTAAATTCATGATCTATGCTTAATTAATTGTGTTTACTTCAAGATTTAGAGCATTTTCGGTCGTATACCCCAAAAAATTTATTATTTTCCCTCGCCATTGTTGTACCATTTCGGCTTTGGTGTACCATAATTGTGCACGTGTTTCGGTTGATATCTGTCAAACGGATGGATAGCAGTACGGTTGGTAGCTGCCGAACCAATGAGCAACAACTCTGTTGGTAGCTGTTGAACCAAAGCACAACAATTTGATTAGTATTAGCCGAACTTTGTGGACGTAATTATTTTATTTCTTACATGGTAACAACGCTCTTCGGAGTACTGATTTAAATTTTTTATATCCATATAATTACTCATGATTTTCAAACTCAAGATATGTAAATGCAACCGAAAATGTCATGCTCTTGGAAGTCACCCCGACTATTTTCAAAATATTCAGAAATGATTGCAACAACTTCACACTTGTTGGATGCGCCCAGAGCATATCCTTAATGGTGTGTGTTTGTTCGCACCGCCTAGTATGGAAGTAAAATTTATGTTGTTGAAGCTTACCCATTAAATATTGCATTTGTGACCTACCATGTTTGTTCTTATGCCAAATATTATAAATGTTTTGATAGTTGACTTGTTTGAGTGATTAGGCTAATTCGTTATTTTTGAACTGCATACAACCTCCAATTGTCATTCTCGGTCTCTCTATACTACGCTCATTTTATACGAAATGGACAATCGCATTTTTTGGTTTCGGTACGATGATCCTCACTTAAATTTGTCATGTCCCCTAGTTCTTCACCTTTGTCACCCTCTTTATCTTTACTAGTAATATTCCCGTGCGATGCACGGTTTGTAAATGTAAATAAATAGATAATAAGAATTATATATATATATATATATTTATTTATTTATTTATAATATAATAAAATATTAAAATTAATATATAATAAGAAATGAAAAAGTATATGTTTGTTAATGAAACAAAAGGACAATGAAAGTATTAAAAATATATAAATTTGAGTAAGTTATAAAATATTCATATTTAAGTTACATCGCCCTTCGTTGAATCTGCCCACGAAGCAGCCCACTACCTAAACCGCCATCATAAAATCGGCGGCGCAACACCCTCATGTACATTGAATATGTGCCTCCGCTCGGTGATCTTACAGGTAACTCCTTCACAGTTCGGTTTTGCTGTCCATAAGCTGGACAATCTTACGAACGTACTAATCTTAACTTCATAGCCCACAAAGTTTTGGAATGATTGATATTCTTAGCCAATGTATACATAGAAGCCATGAAGCTTGAGAGTAGTAATCTTATCTTATATGTAATATGATATTTCGAGTTGTCGTAATGTGAGCATTTGAAGCGTCGACAACACGAATTTATAGATAGTGCTGCAACGCAATTTCATATGCTATTTTGATTTATTTAGGAATAGATTGATAGACTGATATTGCAATCATGTAAAATCAATCTGATATATTGTAATTATGTATTTTAGGAATAGATTGATAAACTGATTTACTTATATTAGGCAAGTTTTGTGCTGATATGTGAAACAATACAATATTTTGAGAATGTTTGGTTATATTAAGTATGTGTTGACCTACACCGATTTAGATTGATTTGCTCATAATTGTAAATATTCCTTATATATGCGATGTTTTAATTTAATATAATTAACAAGTAAATTACGGCACTGATTTGTTAATTTGTCTAATTGGCGCTGATTAACTTATATTGGGCAAGTTTTGTGCTGATTTTTGAAACAATACCATATTTGCAAAGATTTGATTATATTAGGTATATGTTGACCTACACCGATTTAGATTGATTTGTACTTAATTGTGAATATTCCTTATACATACACTGTTTCTTATCCTAGTTGCCATTAATTGCGACTCATTGCCAAGATTTGCAATCATAAATCAAGCATTGTCGAAAAATTAGAACATTGTTGAAATTAGTAAGGTTTTTTGGGCGGAAAAATGCCCAGCTTTCTGTTTATACTGGTTGTATTTTATTATTAAGTAAGATGTGTATATTATTTGGTGAATACCGATTGTGAAACTGAGAATTGAATATGGAAAAGGATGTAAAGGTTCACTTAAATAGTCTGATAATATGATGTAGTTGGTTCACATATAGTAACTATATATCATTGTCATCTGATTTCCTTAATTAACTCATTAGATAGATGTTTGAAACAAGAAAAGTTTGACCAATTAATCCGACTTTAAAGAGGACGACTTTGTTGGGCGTGTATAATTGACCAACTATAATTCTAAATTAGTGAACGAACAAATTAGCCAAATATTGGCTATGATTGTAATTATGGTTCCAACAATTGGCCAACTATGATTTGAAAAATTAGGCAACTAAGATTTTATATTCCCATTATGAATTTCAATTATGACCGAAAATTTTGGCTATAATTTTATATTCCAATTATGGCTGAAATAACTAAAGTTGTTAGAATACATAATGAGTATTGAACTAAAAATGTTATTCCTAGATTTAGTAGGTGTGTTTAGACGGGAAAATACAGAAATTATTATTTATAGAGGGTTCTATTATTATATTAAGTAGGATTTTTACTTTTCTTAATTGAAGATTTAATTTTGGGTATACGATATTTACCACCTCGTTCGCAACCTAGCCATAAACATGGTCGTCTTTGTTCACTTTCACGTTCTGACCTGCTAACAACTACGACCATGCCAAGTTGGATTGCTCTATCACGTACCCAAGTAATCATTTTTTTCACGTGAATCAAATGGAGTTTTTGTATTTAATACACCTTGATAATTTGCGACTAACTAATTAATTATGGGGCTAAAAATACTACCCTTTGCCGGCTCCTACAAATAACATAACGAAACAAAATTAGTTATAGTAGTCTTCATAAACCTGTTGTTCGGTCAGTAACGAACAAACAATTAGCTGGCACAGTTCGATAATTAATAGCCGAAATATGATCACAATTCAGACTATTATTGGCTAAATAAGTTCATCTAGTATGTCCGTTACTTACCAAATTTTTTACAAAGGGTCGGCGAATAACGACCAAACGCACTCCCTATTTCAGCAAGTAATAGCCGAATTATGATCACAATCCTGATAATTAGTGGCCGAAAAAATTCACCAGTGTATCCGTTACTAATCGAAATTATTATGACGGTTTAGTCGTTAGCAACCGAACAAACGCATGACGTAGGAATGAAAATTAATACTCAAAATATGATTTCTTTTACAAGAAATCATGAATTCAAGCGGAAAATATCAGCTACAACTTACAATGATCATATATTTTGGTGAGACATCTTTCATTATTGTTTTCGTCTTCGATTTGTTCATGTCTAAATTTGACGGAATGAGTTGGTGAATTAGGGTTCCAATATATTATTATTTTTTAATAATTAAAATTATGAGAGAGATATTTAATTTTTCTGCAGATTTATTTTGGAAAAAGGAATTTAAAAAGGGCATTTTAGTCTATTCCATAATGTCTACTTTTGTCCGTAAGATAATGTGGTGTGAAAAGATATTTTTGTGGTGTGAATAGACTTCCCCTTTTAAAAAATATTTCAATTAAGGACCTGCGAGGTTTTTAATTCAGGACTTGAAATTTTTGTTTTTCTCAATTTGGGACCCAACTTAGTTTATTTTTTAATTTAGGGTTTACGTTTTTAAAAATATGAAATATTATTCGATGTACAGGAGATTCAGTACGGATTATATTCAAATTTTTAGACCTAGTATATTGAGATTTTCGATATATCGTACTAAATCTTACGTACATTATATCTTATTTTCCAAGATGTAAGCCCTGAATTAAGAATAAAATTCAAAATTTATGCCCCTAATTGAAAATTTTAAAATTTACGCCCCTAATTGAGAAAACTCAAAATTCAAGCCCTAGAATGAAAACATCCAAAATTTAGGTTTTGATTAAAATATTTTCCAAAATTCATGTCTTCTAGTAAAATTTTCCATTTTTGGCTTTGAGACCCCATTTTTCATCCTCTTCCCCCTCCCTTCCCCAAGGTTACCGCCTGCCTCCCCCACCCTTTTCTACTAGTTGCCGGCAGCGTCTCGCCATCGGCAACACCATCGACCCCCTCCTTTCTCCCGTCCTTTGTTTCTCGTGGATTTCAAGTAGCTTTTGTCTTATTTTATTGGCACTTGTCTCAGTGGTGTTGATTGGCGGATCTCCTTGAGTAGTGGCAGCAGCGAGTTCGGGGAGGAGCAGTGACGACATCGAGGCCGGCAACGGGGCCAGGCCGGATATTCTTTGATTTTTCCATTTTTTCTCCAGACCTAGTCTTTCACGATGAGCCTTTCAGCTTTTTGTTCTGTTGCCATCAATGGTGGTGATGGTGGGATATGGAGGCGGAAGCGGTTCCCCTCGGCAGTTTGGAAAGGAGGACTTTTTAGTTTCTTTCCATTTCTGCAATTTTCTTTTATTTTCTATTTTTTTGTGTCTTTTGTTGTTGCTGGTCTTGTACATTCATGGTGAGAGATCCTCTCTATTCAGCTGCCTTTTTGGTTGGTAGGATGCTTTTGCATCAGTGCAAACTTCATTTAGTTAGGTTTAGAGTTTGTGATACCTTGCTCGTTTATAGATTTTTTATTTTTAGTCCCTTCAGGGAGCCTAGTTTCCTTCGGAAAGGTTCTAGTTGCCCGTTTATTGGGTATGTTTTAGTTGGCATCTAGCCTTTCTGAGTCCGTCTTCTAGGAATTTGTTTCACAGTTTCTAGTTTGTTTAACTCCCGCGGTTACCAAGTTAAGAATTTAGCTCTTTAGTTACGATTGTACATTTTTATTTGAGTTTGAATTTAAGTTTCTATCGTTCCGGAAAAAAAAACCCGTCTTGTCAAATTGAATGAGATTGTCACCCACGCGCTTACGGTGCGAATTTGCATGATTATTATTTTTTTTATTGTGTTTAAATAACCTCTATACCCATATGTAATACATATACGATGTTCCTTATTTTGCTCTGTTCTCAATTAATTTTTTCGAAAACCATAAATTAACTAATAAAAAATCTTGAAAATTATTAAAAGAAAATGACAACCCCCAACTGAATATGAAGAAAAAAATCAAATTAGAAAAGCTTATTACAAATATAACTAGAACATTTAGAATAATTTACTAATCAAAATAATATGCAAATAAAAAATAATTTATTAATCAGATTTATTTAAGATAATTTTCTTGTATTAAAAAATAATTGAAACAAAACTGAAATTTCTGAGCTGCACACTGGATGTTATAACACTAGGAATAGACAGTGTAACACGAGATTAAGGTAGTATAAAATCAATAAAAATCACACACGTATGAATAAACGGGGACTAAATTCCTTAGTCCCCTCAGACTTATATATATTGATAATGTATAGAATAAGTTATGATTT
>JAUEKW010141367.1:0-19414 GCA_032274785.1 Ajuga reptans
AAAATAATAGGTACAAAACTTTAACACAAACAAAAAATTCATTACAACAATATAAGAAATAACAATATTGAAAATACAAATTATCAATAATATATATTTTATTTTAATAAAATTTATAATATAAAATTATTATTGATTATTTTTTTAGATATTACAGTTAATAACATTTAATTAAGATAAATAGTTTAATTTTTTTTATAATAATAAGCAAAATGTATATAATTAGTTATAAATAAATAAGAATTAATTATAGTGGGATGAAGTTGGATTGGAGATAGTTACACAAAACTGTAAATTTAGTGAGATAGAGTTGGGTTGGAGAGAAAATCACACAAAATATAGGGGATGGTTGGAGATGCTCTTGGACCCTTAGATTTGCCTTAACCGGAAATAACCCTAGGTCCTAAGCGTTTTAGGTTTGCTTTAATCGGAAAAATACCCCAGGCTCTAATCGTCTTAGGAATTTCAGTGAGTGATTTTCTCTCGCTGATCTGTGAAATTCATCAATAAATCAATGCAGTCATGCAGACAATCAGGAGAGCAATTGTAATCGGAAACGGCTTCGCCGGCGCCGAGAATCAGTGCGTTGGCTTGGTTCGAGCTCTGGGATTCTCCGATAGATACACATTATATGTAAGCAAACTTATTTTGATATAACCAAGTCTAATTTAGGATGGCGAGAGATATAATCTGAACTTCTTCGAATTGGTTGTACTGGTAATTTTTCACTAATATGTTTCAGGTGCTGAAATCTGTTATAGCATCTTATAGTTTTTCTTTTTATGAATAATTTGGTTTGATGAATAGCTACATTTTTCGTATTTTGCTTGTAGTTCTATCTGATGTCTGCTCATCGTCTTTCTAATGGCTGCAGCGTGTTTGTCGACCGAGAGGGGGAATCAATGAGAGACTTCATTGGTTGCCAGTTTCTATCCATAGGAAATTAGAGCATGCCGTTAAGTGGATTTGTCGAAAACCCTTCGGAGCAAAGAAATTGATACCTCTTCCACCTGATAAAAGAGGTTATCTAGGCTTATTTGCTCATCACTCCTTCATTCTTCATTTTGAAAATTGATTTTTAAAGTCTCTCCAGATGATTATTTATCATGTTCCATTTAATAGTTGTGTACATGGTGTTATCTCAGATGTCTTAGAGGCAGATGCAAGGCATATAGCGAAAGTGGCTAAGGACATGTTCGAGAGGTGCCCTTTTTTTCCGGCTGATAAGCATCCCCTCCCCCCCTTCTTGTGACTGATATCCTCAAAATTGGTTAAGTAGACATTAATATATCAAAGCCTCACAGATGTGATATTGACAACATTGAAAATCATATAGGATTACTGATTACAGTGCATCTTAATTTGTTCTATTAGCGCTTTACTTCAAACCAGGCACATCTGAAGCTCTCTTATTGGTTCTTTTTCCGTTATGTTAGTTGACTGAGTAAATCTCTAAAGTACAAACATCGTCTGCTTGTGAAATGATATCATTTCCTCATGTTTATTCTAGTATGGTTATTCACAGTTCAGACTTACATTCTACAGTCAAACAACAATCTAAATGTTTGGTGTGAGTATTCCTACAACTTGCCTGCACCCAACTTGATCGTCCCTCTTTTATGCTTGGATATAATCAACAGAACTTGATTTTTTCACCGTCATAATTTAGCAGATATAGTCTGAATGAATGATATGGTTATAGGCTTATACCTACTATCATGTGAGTGAACATATTTTTGAGAGAATGTAGGTGTGTTTCTCTCTGTTCTCAGGTTTACTTTGAAAATCTTCTAGGGATGGTCCCCTCTTGGTGGTTGCTTCAGGTCGTGATACCATCACTGTTGCAAGTTCCATTAAGCGGTTTGTTCCAGAAAACGTGTTTCTTGTTCAGGTATGTTAAGACACTATGTACCTTAACATGGTTCAGCTGTTATGCTCCATGTCTTCATATTCCAACTATATTTATTTCATATTTGATATGTTAATTCGAACCAGAGGAGATATGAAATCTAAGCAAACTCTTTCTGTATAGATGCCTTAATATATTGTTCTTACAAAATGAGAAGAAAATTACTAGACAAATAAAAGGTATACTTACATGGATGCTTAGGATATACAAAGATATACCTCTCCTTGATTGATGTCTTTCTTATTTGGTTCTTAGTTGTTCCAACTTGTTCCAACATGTAAGCGGCAAGGTTTTTCAGATAATTTGAGTTCTCCTTCTATTTGTACCATTTACCCCCTCCTCCCATCTCTCCCCTCTCTCCCCTCCCTCTCTCTCACTCTCTCTCTCTCTCTCTCTCTCTCTCTGTCTCTCTCTCTCTCTCTCTCTGTCACACACACACAATGATCGGATTCAGAATTTTAGAATTGTTGTGAACAATTAATTGATAATAATAACATGTAAAACAAAATTCATATTTTACAGTTGTGACAAATTTGAAAAGCCAAAGGTTCAACATAAAAACGTAAAAGTTCTGTCTTGGTCCGATCGAGGATAGCATTTTGAGAAAAATGCAGGTTCTGATTGTTTGAAAAGTATATTACATTTTGAACTCAAAATACTTGTCAATATTGTGTTTCTTTTATAGTAAAATCCAAAATATCAATAAGATATGCCCGCTCCAAAAAATATCTATAAAAATATCCTCTTACTAACGAGAATAAACTATTTTTCTTTCTTGAAAAAAAATTGGGTATGCACTTGCATACCCATGCATCCTCCACTGATAATGATGGTTCTCCTAGTTTTGAAGTTTAAGAAAAATAAAGAAACCAAAAGTGTTGTTTTTGGGTTCCATAGTCTGAAACTATGGTGAATTTTTAAACTTACATATGATATGCAAGTTGAATGTGGTTGTGAAGTCTTGCATAGGTTTGAAACACAATGATTTAATCATGCATGAATATTTTCCCTTCGGGCTTTTATTTATTTTACTGTTCAATTTCAGATACAACATCCACGATCTCGTCTACACAGATTTGATCTAGTGATAACACCTCACCATGATTATTACCCTCTGATGCCTGAGGCACAAAAACAAATCCCATTGTTTCTAAGAAGGTGGGTAACTCCTCGAAAGCCTCCTGATAAAAATGTGGTACGTTCTTCCTTGATCCATTGAAGCATTTGATTTGCTTCAAAAACTCCATGTTTAAAAAGTATTTTCGGCTCTTTGCCGTATTGATTTGACATTGATTATTAGCTTTACTGAGCTGAATGTTACATTTAGGTCCTTACTGTGGGAGCTGTTCACCAGGCTGATTCTGCTGCTTTGAGAAATGCAGTTTTTGCTTGGCATGATGAGATGGCACTCTTGCCTAAGCCCTTGCTTGTTGTTTCCATTGGAGGTCCTACAAGTAAGTTATGCATTTAATTATTCTATAAGCTTCTTCTACACTCTATTTTGAAGATCTAGAGATTAGGGAGGAAAGTAAAAGCCCCAATTTCCCAACAATAGGTTTACTTTGCTGTAATCAGGGATTCCTCTTTCCACTTTCTGATTTTCTGATTGGGTAGAGTCTGTTGAACGACTATCATCACAAGCGCGAGTCCAAGCCCAAAAATTTCTACTTGAGCTTGAGGCCTAAAAGTTATTGCAACATAACTCTAGCTAACTTAGCTGTATCTGTATCCTTGAGTATTTGAATAAGGTTTTCTATGTAAATATCTAAAAAACTTGAAATAAATTATTAGCTTTGAAGTGTTAGTCGTGACTTATTGATCTTTTGCTCTTTGCTCTCTGATGTTGGCTTTTACACATATAACTTCTTTTTTTCTATATAAAATTCATTTTTTTGGTCCTACACTTTGGAAGACTGTTTTACTAATCTTTAAATATCTGTTATGATTTATTACATCTGAAGCCCTCAGCATTCAATTTTTGTTATACTAAATATTTCTTCAGAAGTAATCAATGGATACAATGAGATCTACAAGGGTTATATAGAGAGTAAAACGAAATCTTAAAATTTAAGTGGTTTAATAAGATACTATAAATGATAAAGGCATAGCGAAATAACCTTGAAAAAAATTCAGGGGCCAAAAAACTAATTTTACCTTAAATATATGCATTGATAAATTTTTTTTTAAGATTTCGTTTTACTCTCTATATTTATTTTGTAAAACCAAACCCTTGTAGATCTCATTGTATCCATTGATTACTTCTGAAGAAATATTTAGTATAACAAAAATTGAATGCTGAGGGCTTCAGATGTAATAAATCATAACAGATATTTATAGATTAGTAAAAATTTAAGTGGTTTAATAAGATACTATAAATGATAAAGGCATAGCGAAATAACCGTGAAAAAATTCAGGGGCCAAAAAACTAATTTTACCTTAAATATATGCATTGATAAAAAAAAAAATTCTTATAAAAAAAATATATGTATTGATGAAGCACATGCATAAATATTGTGTACACCCTAACTGTTCTGTGTATATTAATTGTACATAAATATATATATCAATTATTATATTGACCATTTGACCTTACTATTCGTTTATGCATACACACACATACATATATATAACTTCAAAAAGAAAAAAAGTGTGGGGTGGACCGAGTGGCCTCCACTTCCCCTCCCTTGTCTCTGCTGTTGCCACTGGCTAAGATGGTACATTGTAGTCTCTCCATATCGGGGAAATGTACTGTGCATGTTTACCAATTCTCTGTTTTTATTACTCAGATTCATCTACACTTCTAGCATAATATATTGCTTAAGCAACATGCAATCTTCCAGTGCTTTCTAAAATGCTAATAATATATTTTGGCTGCTGATCAGGAGTGTGTACTTTGTGTTTGTATGTTATGCTTCCTTCAGTATTTCTTTTTTAGTCTTAGATTTTTCATGTCGATGCCTCTTTCGTCCACTACCTGAAACTGACTTCTTACAATTTAGATCGAATTCAATGATGCACTGTGTGCCTGATTCTGTCTAAAGCTCATTATTTACTATGTTCCTTTCACATCTTGAAGGTTCATCATATATATTCATGTACCATCTTATTAGATTTGTCACGTTTGTGAATACAACCAGCTTTTTTTCTATCTCCTCTGTAGGACACTGCAGATATGGTGCTGATCTTGCCATGCAGCTGACAGCCTCATTGAAGAGTGTTCTTCCAACTTGCGGGAGTGTTAGAATATCCTTTTCTCGTCGAACACCCAAGACTGTAAGTAAACTCTTCAGAGTTTTATGAACTTTTTATTTTTAAGGGGTGAATTGTTATTCATGCTGTGCAAACAGGTATCTGACATTGTCTTGAGAGAACTCTCGAACCATCGTAAAGTCTTCATTTGGAATGGTGAAGGTAATTAGTTGATACTTGATTCTATTAACCTCTTCCTATAGTTTGACATTATATTATAGTAATATGAAGGCTGTTCAATTGCAACTGATGTTATCATTTGCGACTGTCATATTTATTTCCTTAAAAACTGGCCAAACGACACTGTAAACCCAGTAGCATTCCTTTCTGGTCCTACTTTGTTTGGGGATGGCTAAAATTTCTTCTCTTTTGTTTCTTTTGTCCCCTTTCAATGACTATTCTATTTTTCTTTCTATTTTGGCTTCTTCACTCTTTTCATTTCTTTTATTCATTGTTGATTTCTGGCACTATTTTACAGTATGAGGTTGGAAATATCATTGGCAGAGTCAATATTTAGAGGTTATTTCATAACACGTAGGTTATAATGACAAAACCTAACTTGAGGTTTGACTTATTACAGAGAAACCCGACGAAGTTTATATCATACAAATATCGGCATTGACATTTGTTTCGTTTAACAAATTGCACCTGTCAAAGGGGGTATTTGTAAGAAATTCCAAACCTCAAGGTGGGGGTGTTTGTAATATCTCTTGGTATACTTGTAATTCCAAATCATAGTGGGATTTTGACATAAATAAGTCAACCTCACGGTACTTTTAATTTACCCTAAAACTTGCACATTAAATATGTGCCTTTTCATGGTAATTAACATTACAGCATTGCATCAAGCTTTGTTTCAGGGACCAAATTAATAGATGTTTTCGTTCTAAGACACCTGAATTTGCATCTTATGAAAAATTTCAGATCCAAATCCGCACATGGGACATCTAGCTTGGGCTGATGCCTTTGTCATCACAGCTGATTCAGTAAGTATGTTGAGTGAGGCTTGCAGCACAGGGTATGTCTCAGCACATATATTATCAGAAATCCACACCCACCGCCCACCACCTTTCACTTTTTACGTTTTCACAATTTGCATTTCGTACAATTTCTGAATTTTGAAGCTGCAGGAAGCCTGTGTATGTAATTGGAGCTGAGAGGTGTACATGGAAGTTTTCTCATTTTCTCAAGTCCCTGCAGCATAGAGGAGCAGTTCGGCCATTCACTGGTGCAGAAAATGTAAGCAATTGCTGCTCAACTGTCCTTTACAGTTCCTTTCTGATTGAAACTTTCAAATATTTTTATTTTATTTTTCCAAAGATTTGCATAAAGAAAATTGATCTGTCACTCAAATTTCCTATTTCTGGGAACTGCATTAGCATTATTTACATACTTGAGAACATGTAACATCTTCCTAATTTGTTATAGGTGCTTTATTTTCCTCTTTTTTCCTTCCTGCTCTTTTATGTTATACTCCTTCCGTCCCATAAAAAAAGTTATTTCACGGAGGTACAACTTTTTATTTTTTGACAATTGATGAAGGTACAACCTTCCAAAAACCTTAAACCCTGTTTATACGACTTCTTTTAGTTGTTGATTTGACTTATTCAATCATATGTATCTGTTTGTGAAATTAAAATTTCAATTTCTTTTATTTTAACTATTAAAACGAGACATTGACCTTTGAAACTGGCTTTTTTCTTGGGACAAGAAATAATTTTGAAAAATTACTTTTTATAGGGGACGAAGGGAGTATTATTTTTTGGGTGTAGCAAAAGTTCTTCACTTAATGTAATGACAGGGTCACTAAAAGTGACTTATGTTATGATTTACTAAAACCATCTAAAAGATGCAGGCTGATTAGAATTTAAAATTTAAAATTTAAATTTCATTTTTGACATAATCTCCAGTTGCATGTTAATTTAAAATTTAAGAAAGTGCTAATCCATGAAGGTCTTTTCTTTTCCCTTTCCTCTTCCCCTCAGGTTTCCGACAAATGGCAGTATCCTCCTCTTTGTGATAACAAAAAGGCAGCTGATGAAGTGATTAAGGCACTTGCTGAACGCGGATGGAGATTGCAACCACGATAAGTGCCTGGTAATGTTTAAAACCTTGTACTTCATGCGTTAATGGTTTATAAGAACAGATGCCTCAAAGTTCCCAGAGATAGCATTATTTTTTTTAGCAGTTCAGAAAAAAAAAATGTGATAAGAGGCGACTTTGGGAAAACGCTCTACAATTGAACAAAGATACATTCTCGATTTAGGTGTGGCAGAAGCAAATGCTTATCAGATCCTTCAAATTTTAATCTAAATCTTAGTGGAAACTAGGATGATCAGATCGGTGTATTTCTGCTGTTAGATTTGGATATGTATTTGTGCATGTCTGTGTGTATATATATTTAGGGCTCCCAGCCACTGTACCCACAAAACTATAAGAGAACTCTTTTTCACCCACCAACTATATTTACTACAAATCTACCCACTTTTTAATTGGGTTCACTATTTTGTGTAAGAATAGATGACTGTGCCCAAAAGATTATAAAAGAACTCTTTTCTTACCCACCAACTATATTTTCTACAAATCTACCCACGTTTAAAGTGGTTCCACTAAAATTTCATTACTTTTTTACTTTAACTTTTGTCCTTTTTCTGTCGTGGTTTAAAAATTCTCACGTCCTCTCATCTCCTCTTTACCAACGTTTAAAAATCGTAAAAATTCAATGTTCTCTCTTCCCATCGTGAAAACTCCATAGTTCACTGTAACTCTGTAAGTGATCTGTCATTACCCCTTGTGAAATCGTAAAGATCACTCCCATCGTGCAAATTTCCCCAATCACAAAAAAAGTGGATGCTTATTTTGGAAGACGGAATCTCTAGCGACTCTGGCAAACACCCCTCGCCCCCGTCCATTGGTTTCCGCCGCCGCTGGCAAAGAAAGTTCCCCACGAGAAGAAAACGCCGCTGTTGCCACTGCCTTCGCCGAAGATACTCTCCCATGAGAGAGTGTCGCCGCATTTGGGCTTTCTTCGACTTCTCACGAGGTTAGTTCTCGATTTAACGATTGTTCTCGATTTAAATTTCACGATATTAATGATATGCTTTATGAATGGGTTAGTTCTCGTTTTAACGATTGGTACCAGTACCACATTAATGATATGCTTTACGGTTTGGAAACGAGATTAACGATTATGCTTGATTCGCGTACTGATTATGCTTGATTTGTGTAATGATTATATAACAAAATTATGCTCGATTTGTAACGATTTAGCACATGTTTGAATATTGTCACAAGATTAAGAATTCACACGATTATGCTTGATTTGTGAGTGTTGACTATTTGTGAATGTTAATGATTATGCTTGATTTGTGAATGTTAACGAATCGAATATGTTCGACTGAATGGTAGTGATTATGCTCAATTTGTGAATGTTTAACGATATGCTCGATTATCATGATATGTGAAAGTTAACGATTATGCTCGTGTGAAGATAAATAGTGTATTAGATTTAATTGAATACAAATCGTTAAAATTAGTCCAGTTTAATATAATGTCCTTTATATATTCTTTTTTTTCTCCCCCAAATTGTTTCTTTATGATTATTGAATTTTTTAAAATTTTAAAATTATATTAACGAATGAATTTTATAATTGTCACAAACCTATAAATATTGGAAAAACAGATCAATCTAATTAGAAGAGGGTAGAGTTTATTGATACAAGGCTTACATCAATGACTATGTTCGACTTTCTATCATTGATGAAATTAAAAAAATAGCTAAGAGCTAACAGAAAAAATGCTTATACGAAATTTAAGAGGAGCTATTTTGGATATCTTCTACGTTTTGACACGCATGCCACATTTTGCAATTCGAGCCAGCATGCGCTTTTGAGTAGGGAGGAGGTTAGGGATAATGCAGCTCATGCTGAGTTTTGGTTTAGGGTTGGAGTTCGGTTGATAAGATTTTCTAAAGTACGAATATAGTTTGTTGTTGGAGTTCTATTTGGGGATTCAGAGTTTGATTCGAATAGGGATTACACTCCGCCTGAAAGAGACATCTATTATAGATATATATAGCTGGACTTTGTAAGAAAAAGTTATAAGATTTTGCAAATGAATTTTGTGTTGGGAGAATCATACAACAGTCCGGAGATGCAGTTAAGTTCGGAAATATTCTATTATTGTATCATGTGATTTTTGAATTGGACGCTCGAAAGACTTCAGTTGATAGTTGGGTTTGAGCTTTAGTAGATGATTAAGATATGTTGAGAGTTTTTTATGGGATAGATATTCATATCAGATTCTCGGGTCATTACATAAGAACGTTTCCACTTATTTTTCCAAGACGTAAGAATGATCGATCTCACAACTACCATTTTTATTGTTGTACGTTAGTAGTGTTGGTATATTTTTTCTTTTCATAAATTGTAGTTAATCTATTTACTATATTATAATATATATCTATTTTCTATTGATCTCTATTATTTCTTCATTTATATGTAGGTGTGGAGTTGCGAGACTATACCGGACCTCGTCAGACTATGTGGTTAGATAGTGTTCGACGATGCACGTTCATGTTGCAATTGGTGGAAATTTTGCAAAGTCATCGGTGGTTTTGTGAAAATTTTCGATGAAAATATAAGTAGTTTTTTCGATTACCAATTTCTTGATTGCATGTTGAATATATTTTAATTCCTATTTGCATTTCTCTGTTGTAAAGATTGCCGACAACGACAAATGTCAGCAAGTGTATTGGTAGGGCATTGACGTGGACTTGTCACTTGGAGCCCAACACATTCATTGGGAGTCGGCTTTCAAGTGGAAAAATACTGATACTGATTTTCCTCGTAGTGTACGGGGATAATGATTTTTTTTTCTCATCATCCAATGTATTCGACTCGTCTACAAGAACAGTACCTCGTACATTATGAGAAAAATCAACATCAATATTTTTCCTCTTAAAGAAGAAAATCAACATCAGTATTTTTCCTCTTGAAAGTCGACTCCCGGTGAATATACTGGACTTCAAGTGATAGATCCGTGTCAATGCCTTGCCAAGACACCTACTGACCTTTGTCTGTTGTCGAGAGTAGCATCTCGCTGCAAGCAATCTCCACAACAGAGAAACGTAGATAGGAATTAAAATATATTCAAGATACAATAAAAAAATTAGTAATAAAAAAAACTACTTACATTTTCATTGATAAATGAAAACACGGTGATTTTGTGAAATTTCTGTCGATTGCAACGTGGACGCGCATAACTGTACATTATCTGGCCACATAGCCTACCGAGGTCCGGTATAGCCTAGAAACTCCATACCTACATATAAATAATATAGATCAAATGAAAATTAATATATATTAGAATATGGTAAACAAATTAACTACAACTTGTGGAAAAAGAAACATACCATCACTTCCAACGTACAACCATAAAAATGGTAGTTGGGTGATCGATCATTCTTACGTTTAAAAGAGTAAGTGGAAACGCTTTCATAATGAGCGAGAATCTGATATGAATACCTACTCCATGGAAAAATCTTCCATATATCTACTGCAAAGCCTAAACGGCTAAACCTAACTATCGACTGATGAGCGTCTAATACAAAGATCAAATAGTACAATAATAGCACCTTCAGCGACCTTAACTGCATCTTCGGACTGTTGTCTGATTCTCCGAGTACAAAATTCATTTCCAATATCTTCAAACTACTTCTCACTGAGTTCAGCTATATATCTACAATAGATGCCTCATCCGATAGAGTGTAATTCCTATTCGGATTAAACTCCGAATCCCCAAATCGAAGTCCAGTCACCAAAACTATACTCGTACTTAGAGAATCTTATCAATCGAACTCCAACTCTAGACTAAATCTTATCAGGGGCCGCATTATCCTGCACATGCGGGCTCGAATTGCAATAGTTAGCATGCGTGTTAAAACGTAGAAGATGCCTGAAACAACTCCTCACTTTCTGTATGAGTACCGCCATTAGCTCTTAACTTGTTACTAAATACCCTCTTCCGGTTAAAATTGATCTATTTTTTTTTATTTTTATAGGTAGAACAATTATAAAATTCATTCGTTAATATGATTTTAAAAGTCAATAATCACAAAGAAACATATAAAAAATAGGATATTAAATTGACTAATTTTAATGATTTATATTCAATTAGATTGCATACACGGTTTATCTTCACACTATAGCATAATTGTTAACTTTTACATATCACGATAATCAAGCCTAATTGCTAACATCAACAAATCGAGCATAATCGTTAATATTCACAAATCGTGAACATTTATGAATCGAATTATCATTAACCCTCACCAATCGTTAGCATTCACAAATCGTGCGTATCCTTAATATCGTGACAATATTAAAATGTGTGCTAAATCGAGCATAATCTCAAAGATAATCGTTACAAATCGAGCATAATTTCGTTACACAAATCAGGCATAATTGTTAGACAATTCGAGCATAATTGCTAACATTCACATTGTGAACATCTTTAATCTCATGAAGCATATCGTTAATGTAGTACAAATCGTTAGAACTATCCAAGAACAATTGTAAAGCATATCGTGAAATTCAAATCGAGAACTAACCTTGTGAGAACTCTTTCTTACCTACCAGCCATATTTTCTACAAATCTACCCACTATTCAAGTGAATCCACTAAAATTCCATTAAACTAAAAATAGTTTTTTTAATTTAATTTTTATTTTAGTTTTTTGAAGCCAAGTTAGGATACCTCTATAAACTCTTGCTTCTATTTACTAGTTACACCAGTTTTGGAGTGATGGTAAGAAATAGGTAAAATTGCATCATTAGGTCCCTGGTCATCTACAAATATTTTAAGGGTCCCTGAATTATATAAATGGTTGTTAAGGTCCTCAGTTATTCAAAAGTATTTATAAATGCCTCTTTAGTTATTAAAAATATTTATAAATGACCCACAATTATTAAAAATACTTGTTGATGTCCCTCAATTATAGGGCCGTGCACAGAGTTTGAAGATTACAAAAAACAGGACCGAGACCCGGATCGAATGAGTTGTGAATCGAAAAAATCGTTGATTATTCTGAAATGAACTGGACCAATTATTTTTTGTCGGATTTGGATATTTCTCAGTTTTTCAAACCGAAAATTGTACTGAACCGTACGGAATCATACTGAACTGTACCGAATCGAATAACCGAATAAAATAATAAATTATAAATTTAAAAATATATTATCCCTAAAATATTAATTTAAATAAGAATTAAATTTAAATTATCCATAATTCTATAGTTAATTAAGTTTTACATAAATAATTAAAGGAACATTATATGTAATTATTATATGATTTTCAAAACACAAGTTAGTGAATTGAAAACGAAAGTTGATATAATAAAATTATTTATTTTAGTTAGATATTAATATATTTTGTCCAAATTGAATCTATTATTCAAAAGATAAAAATCTTTAGTTATTTGAACTGAACCAAACTGAATTGAACCGTTTTGTTAGATTCGAAATTTCGAACTGAATTTTCCCGAAAAATAAAATAATTGTACTGTACCTGCCCAATTTTTTCGATTGGTTTTGAATACTCATTTTTGAAATAATCGTAGTTTGATTTGAATTTGGAGATTTTCTAATCTCCGATCCACACTGTAGCGCGAACACCCCTACTCAATTATTAGAATTAGATATTTACAAATCTATCTACAAAACGATTTATAAAAATCTATTTCTGATAATGGAAGGATATTTACAAACAT
Organism: Ajuga reptans; assembly: GCA_032274785.1. Classification (NCBI taxonomy): domain Eukaryota; kingdom Viridiplantae; phylum Streptophyta; class Magnoliopsida; order Lamiales; family Lamiaceae; genus Ajuga; species Ajuga reptans. Next base: position 12,926 of record JAUEKW010141367.1, read on the forward strand.
TTGAATAACTCAAGGACCTTTAGAAATATTTTTGAAGAATTGAGAAATCTGTACAACTGTTTTGATAATTGAAGAACTTTTAAAAATATTCGTGAATAACTGAGAATCGAAATATATATTTTTGCCGAATACAAATGTACTACCACGAAGGAGTATCCATAATCTCGAACAGTCGGGTTTTCCATAAAACAACTATTATGATTTATGCTCGATTTTTTTAATTCAACTAAATAGAATCATGATCATAATCGTTTCTGAATTTAGGGTATGTTTGATTTGGGTTGGGTAGTTGTGGTACTGTAGGTTGAAGGAATTTGGTGATTGGAAGTGATTGAGAAAGTAAAAAAATACGTTTGTTCTCAGAAACGATAGAATTTATTGCATCTAAAAAAACATGTACATTACGTAGTCTGCCGACTAAATAATCCATTTGACCTACGAAGAAATTCAAATAAAAATAAGAAAACCCCAATCAACAATTGCGAAACGAGTGTTGTGGTTCAAAATCACTCCTAATAAGAACAAAAAAAAAAAGCCAAGCAAACAAAAACAAACGAACTTTACTTTACTTTGTCAAGAACCAATTATACTATTTCTTCAATTTTTTGACAAATGATGTACCAAATATTGTAGCTATCTTTCGGAACACATGTACTCCATCACCAGAAAATGTACAGGTGATCCATATTGTAATGTTTTCTCTTTTTCGTTAAATAAAAAAAAATGGGTTTAAATGGCAATATTTGCAAAGGTTGTAATTTCTCCCTCCTCTCTAAATTCAAAAGGTCGGGTTGAAATTGCAATTTTTGGAAAGATTGTAATTTCTTTTACAGTAATTAAACCTTCAATTAAGTCAGTAATGAAACCTCAAGAAAAACACCCTTTAAATTATTTGCAGCAGCTCGTCACAGGAGGTTGTTATGGAACTCTTTAGTGGATTAGGGAAGGTGCTTCATCTTAGTTGACTAATCATTCCAACAAACTAATTATTTCTATTTCAAGTGTTCCATTTATTTATTATTATTACTTATGTTTAGCAATGCACCGGGATCTGATTGTAGTTCAGTTGGTAGAGAATCTTGTAACCCAGATCAGTGACGAGGGATCAAATCCCACCAACTCCACATCTATCAGGATTTGTACTAAAAAAAAAAAAGCAATGCACCTTCTATATAAATCCTTGTGGCAAAGATTTTCCAATGCTAACATAGAAAATACTAGGGGTACAAAAGTTCTTACAAACCGGTCAAACCTATCCAATTCAATCAATTCAAATCGAAATTTGCGGTTTATAATTTTGTTAGGTTGGTTACGGTTTGAAATATTGATAAACCGAAGATTTGGTTTGGTTTGTGGTTTCAAAGGAAATAAAACTAATCCAAACCAAACCAAGATTAAACACACACACATATATACATATAATTAAGATACTTCTTTTGGAGATTTCAGGAAAACCGTAACAAACTCTACTATTTTTTTCTTCCATCATCAATTAACTAAAGTATTATTATATGTAAATCCCGTTAGTATTTATTACGGAACAAATATTATGAGAAAACTAGTACTTTTGTTTAAGTTTTGAAGAAATAAAAATTTAACAAAAAGTTATGATTCAAATCGAAACTAAATAAATTTTACTCAAATCAAACCAACCCGAAACCATTGAGTTCATCAGTTCATGAACTTTTGATTTGGTTTAGAGGTTAAATTTTACAAATCGAAGTACTGGCTTGATTTAGCATATATCATACAAACCGTTCAAATCAATCCACGTAAAAACATATGCAATTTCAAGTTGGGAATCAAGCCAATAAAGTTGATAATTTAATAAAGTACACAAATATTTAAGTTTGCATGATTCAGTCTACCCCTTAATCTAATGTCAACCCATCTGCCCCAACAAAGTATTTCCCAACTCAAAATTCAAAAAGTAATCAAATTTAAATTCTTCATCAACAACTCTTCTTGCTCCATTATCTTTACACTGCATCATCATCCTAATTAATTCCTAAAGCAAATAAACTCCTGTGCATGCCCTCATTATATATACAGAGATTTCCCTGTTTCATATGCATCACAAGCTTCATTCCCACTCTTTAAGCTATCCAAAACACAGCAACTCGGATCGGTTTCGCCATCTCTCCGATACTCGCAATCCCCCACCATATAAGGATGGAGAAAAGTGAAGCCACCACCATTGAAATAGCAGAGTCAAGCAAAGAAAGGAAGGGGAAAGCACCGCTTCTTGCGGCTCTGGCACCTGTCCCGCCTGCAAGGCGGGCGGGATACAAACGGGGGGTTGCTATATTCGACCTCATTCTCCGTATAAGCGCCGCCACTGCTGCTTTAGCCGCCACCATCGTCATGGGAACCACTGAGCAAACCCTTCCCTTCTTCACTCAGTTCTTCCAGTTCCAAGCTAGCTACGACGATCTCCCTACTTTCGCGTGAGTCATCCTCTTTGAAAATGAGGGATCAACAAGATCCCAACTTTCGATCAGTGTTTTAAAATGCAATATAGTTGCTGCTATTACAATAGACATTATTAAAAGAGGTTATTTATTTGTCTTCATCTTCTTCTTGTTTTTCTTCAGGTTTTTTGTCATAGCTATGGCAATAGTTACTGGTTACCTTGCTCTATCCGTACCCTTCTCCATCGTGTGCATTGCTCGACCTGTCGCTGCCGGGCCCCGTCTCCTACTCATTATCTGCGACACAGTAAGCTTCTAAGAAACAAACGTGCATATTCAAATTCGAATAAAATATTCACGAGTGCCACACACAAGTAGGCCATAGAAAAAAGTGGGATAAGATATCGCAAATCTACTCTCGGACATTCTAACAAAGATGATGAACATTTTACTTTTCTATTGCAGTTGGCAATTACCTTGGCTACTTCGGCTGCGGGTGCCTCGGCTGCTATAGTGTACCTGGCCCACAATGGGAGCTCGGATGCGAATTGGCTGGCCATATGCCAACAGTTCGGTGATTTCTGCCAAAGTGTCAGCGGAGCGGTGGTGGCCGCGTTCATTTCGGTGGCACTGCTCATTTTCCTGGTGGTGCTCTCTGCTGTGGCTCTGAGGAAACATTGAACAAGATTGTATATGCATGTGGATTGGTCTTTGGGATGAATTTGGTTTGATTTTCTTTTTTTAGTCAAAGTTCTTATTTTGGTTTCTGTTGTTTCCTGGGTGGTGTATTTACGTGTAAGTATTTCTGGAAAGATTGAAACACAATTGATTGTTATTTACGTCGTTCTCTTTTCTATTTACATTTATCTGCACAAAAAAGCAACAAAACGATGATAACCAAAAGCCAGTCTACTATAAAGGACTTGTATGCGAAACACAAGTATTCACTAATTATACATGGAGATGCACAACACCTCCTCCCATCCTATTTCCAGGAAAAAACTGAAAGCCAGTATCTTTTTGCCAAAGTCGAAAATAGTGCAAAACAAACAATTGATAAGTTGGGAGAGATAAGCATAGCATAGCCACCGTACGAGTTTTAACCATTGATCATTAAAGCAATAGCCAATAGGTATCATCATCGCCTGTTAGTTTTACCTAAATTATTTACGAACGATAAATCATGCTTAAAACTCGAGTAAGTTCAGCAGAAGATTCAAATTACCATTTCAGCTACAGAAAATTCAGACAAAGTTGCAATTAAATAAAATAGCTTTCTTGGCTTCAATACTTTAAGTACTCCTTCAGAAGATAAATTACCTGCTATGCACTTTGAAGAAGCTTAACTGGTTTCAAATTGAGTAATTTCTGTAGTAGCCCAGCTAATCTTTCAACTAATCGACCCATTGGCATAAAACCCAATCTCAGTAGAAAATCATAAATCATCTCCAAGCAACAAAATCTATTGATTGCAGCGATATGTTACCAAGAAATAAGTCCACCAAATGCTGTTTACACAACCCCATTTTCCTCCTATGTAAGCTAGGATGTATAGAGCTCGAAAATCCCGTCTTCCAACCTGGGAACTTTTGTCTTTCCATTACATGAAGCGCATAAACACATGAAACTGAGGCCGAGCACCCTACGACGAAACAACAGCAAGGTCGTGACTCGGTCACCATTCTAGCCAATGATACTAAGCATATACCACTGTAGTTTATCCCGTACGTTAAGGCACCATCAAAGTTAGATTCAAGAGAGTTGGATTCTGAGAATGCTTCCTCAAGCTCAATCTCTTCAGTCGAGGGTATTCCGCTCAGTTCTGAATCAAATTTCTTCTCTATGTCTGTCTCATGAATCCTGTACTTAGCAGCCAGCGTACGGATGCATGACATCCTTATTTGATCGGAAATAATCTGCTTCACTTGATTAAAATTATCACATTCCTTATACCATCTTAGCCAGCGATGAACAATCCCTGTATACCAATTTATAATATGAACATCATCCAATAAGATTAGCATATAGCATGTTCGACCGTATCCCTCCCTATTTGTCAATCCATACCGATGAAGGCGCTTCATTATGATGTCTACTGGGGCAATGACTTCGGTAATAGAAATAGGTTGGGGTGAAGAATTGGAGCTAGGCAAGAGAGCAAGCGTTGCAGCTGCCTCCAAAGATACATATTCTTGAGCCCGTTTCTGAAATTCGTAGTAAGAATCTCTTAGTTCTTGGGGAAGAGCTGGTTCTACAATATGCTTAGCTAGTAGGTTTTCTTCACTCCCTGCGCTTTTAGCCTTCACGTCCTGCATCCATATTTTTAGCAATACTTTGAACCAGTGATCTGTTTCCATCCCAGATTTACGGTAACAGGAAATTTGATTTAGAATTGAGCTATGGTCGGCTAATTGCTTTATCTCTGACTCTTTAACTTTCTTCAGCCCATGAGCTAGCCATTTCTTCCCAATTCTGACAGCCCCTGTGTCCCATGACTCTTGTTTTTGTGCAGCAAATAACTTGACTTTATCCTTCAACTTGTGAACAGCCCGTACAGCTGCATTTTCTCTAACCCGCCTTTTGATCAAAGTACCAAGAAATCGAACTCCATGGGTGTCAGTACATTCCAATATGTCTTGATTTTCTACCTCCAAGTAGAGAGTATCCTTCAAGTACCTTTCAACATCAGATCTGAAAGCAAGAGCAACTTCTTTGGGACCTGAAATGGCGAAAAAGATCTCGTCCATGAACCGACAGCAATGAATCCTCACACCTGAATTCTTTTCAAGATTGTGCTGTTGCCCACCATTTCCATTTATCTGTCTCCTAAACCAGCCACGAAGCTTTGACTGTGACTTATCCTCTTCAGTATCGCGTGAATATGAAGTCTCATATTGCATTGACATCCTGTATATCTCACGGTCAAAGAGATCAAGATATATGTTCATCAATATAGGTGACAACACCCCTTCTTGTGGGAGACCATGTCCTTTAGGAAAACCCCCAAACTCTAGATTGAGTACTCTGGCATCAAACATCTTCTTTATCATTGCACATAAACCAGGATCTTCTATCTTGTCCTCCATTGACGATAAGAGTTTCCCAAGGATGCAATCATCGACTTTATTGTTAATAAGCACCGTGAACCACCAATCAGGATCAGATATCTCCTTGCGGATATATTTCAAAGCAGACCAATGACCCCTACCACTTCGAAAGCCATGGGAAACCTTGGAGAAGTGAGGCCTGTATACAACTTCCAAGACCATTCTAATGGCCTCTTGAACAACCCGTAATTTTAGTTTTGGGAAAACTAGTTCCTCCTTCTTGACCTTTGTCCCTTTAGTTGATATGGAATATGTATTAGCCCCAACATCAAAGTTCCCATTAGCTAGTTCTTCTGCCATGGACTGGAAAGGCAAGTTATCACCATCTGATGCCATATCAACATTAGAGGTAATCCTTATACAATCATATGCATCCTTTAGAGTGTTTGGATCAGCAATTACTCTCACCATGAGGTCCTTGAATTTCCCATCTCTGAAATGTTCCTTCACCTTCTTCTTTATACGCATCTCAAGAAACCTTTTAACCTGCAAACTGGTTTTTGTTTTTGACTTCTGTTTAGAAACGTCATAAGAGTCTTGAACCAAAAATGCTAAATTCTTGGCCAAATCCGGTTTTCCAATTTTTTCATCTTTGTGGCCTCCTTGGACTGCTTTGTCATTTGAATAACTTGAGGACTCCTCCAGCAAGTTAGCCAAGTTCTTGGCCAAGGCCACTTTGCGAAGTCCCCCATCACCATCACTATATTCCGCATTTGGCTTCTGGATTGAATAAAAGGCAACAGGCATAAACCTCTCGAATGAAGTCCCTGATACAAATTTGTTATATCCATTCACATTCATGTCCGAGATAAGTAAACAGGAAAGAAAAGAATTAAAAACTAAAAAAGACCACTGAGCAACTACTGAAGGAAGATTAGTATGGCCAGTAGAATGCAACTAATGTGGCATAAACTAGAGATTAACATCGCAAGTAGAGAGATTTACCAATATTAACTACAGGAAAAGATAAG